>CAMZMU010000037.1:27856817-27994593 GCA_947311845.1 Poa pratensis
TCATGCTCTTTTAATCTGAAGGCAACCAGGAGGGGCAAAGGCATGTTGCAGCACATAGAAAATCAACTCAGGCAACTTAAATCTTAGGCAAACAAGTGTTGTATTGAGCTTATGATCTTGATCTTCAAAAGACAAAGCCACATATAAAAATGCATTCCCCAAAAATCAAACCAGGAGGCAAATAAACCTTAGCCCACAATTATGGTATCACATTTGCCTATTAATTAGGCAAATGGACCCTATAAATCCCTCACTAAGCTAGCCATCAGCTTAGTTGGCCACACATTTGAAATTAATCATCTCAACTGACTATCTCAAGCTTTCAAATCTCAGCCAAGCATTGCCACATAGAAACTCTGACCAGATAGAGCAATGAGTCAAGAATGAATCATAGTTATCACCAGGGGGAGATGAACTGTGCTGCAGCAGCATGAGCTGATCTCCTAGGTGAAAAGGTGTGCAAGAATGAGTCAAATAAAACAGCTCGAGGCAAAGAGGGCCACTGTAAGCAGGTTAGTCACCACAGCTCATTATCCTGTGTCACAAGCACAGGAGTGCTCAAATTTGTATAAATATAGACCCAAGCCGCGAGGCACCAGACACACACAAATTCACAGCAACCACAATACACACAGTGCACAACCATCATCACATCCAGATCACCATTTCCATCTGTTTCTTCACCAAGAAAACCACAAACCACAAATATATCATGGAGATTACCTAAACCATCCACCACAAGCCATTAAAACTTAGGAGAAGTCAAGCAACAAGGAGGAGAAGGTAGAACCCAAGGTGCAGTCCAGAAGAGACGGTTGAACCTTGGAGCAAGATCAGACTCTTCCGTAGCTTTATCTGCTCTACACCCAAGGTTGTTAAACATATGTGCTAGAGAGTGATTTAGCAGGTTCTGTAAATGACAGAACCATGCTTGAGTGCTGAATTTAGCATCTGTTCTTAACAGAACCTTGCTCAGCAAGGTGTGGTGCTATAGAAGATGATTTGCAAGCAGAGTACTTCTGTTCTGTGCAAGAAATAGGGCAGAGAGATGAAAGGGAGTGAAGTTGAGTGTTTTACCATTGTTTGAGCATCTACAGAAACAAGGGAAAAAGGCAATAGTGTAGTAGTTCTTATTTTGTTTTAACAAAGCATCACACAAGCCAGTAAACCAGCAGAGCTGGATTAGCTGAAGAAGCACAGGAAAGCATAAAAAAATCATCTCAAACAAGAAAGCTGTTGTGTAACTCTACAAGGAGGCATCACAGCAAGCAAAACTTGCCTAAATCATTTTTATAACACCTATTCATCACAGCTAGATCATTTAGCACAAGTTTCTAGCTCAGAATTATTTTTCTAAAGAAAATTTCATCTTGTGAGCAAGAAATGCTCCAACATTACATCCAGAGGTAATGGATGGATCTAAACATGCTAGATCTACACCATTCACCTCATTCTTGGTGCACAACAGGTAGACAGTGCACATAAAGGAGTAAATCATCAAGAATCATCATCTGATCATCAAGAACCTAACCAACAGAGGAACATATAATTAATCCGAAGTCCAGAAGCATCTAGATCGAGTAGAGGTAGTAGGCGAAGGAGAAGAGAGGGAGGAGAAGAGATTTTACCTTGCGTCCATGGCCGTAGCTCCACGGCGGCGAGGCAGTGCTCGCGCTACCGTTGGAGGGGGCACATGGAGATCGTGGACCAGCACCACCACGCCACGGCGGCACAGAGGGCGGAGCTCTGCGCCCAGCCATGGCGAGCACGCTGGAGAAGAAGGAGGGAAGCGGCACCGGCACCGAAACCCTAACCCTAGGGGATGGGGTTGTGCGCGGCCACGAGAGAAAGAGAGGGCGAATCGCTCCGGTGAGGTGAAAGAGCGGAGCGAGGGGAGTGTTTTGCCCCAGCGCACGGCGGCGGAGGTGGCCGGAGCTGGCCGGAGAAGGACGGCGCCCACCGCAGGCGACACGGGAGCCAGAGGAGCTCGAGCACGGGCTCGTGCTCGTGCGAGTGAGAAGTAAGAGAGAGAGAGAGAGAGTGGACTGGTTCGGTTGAACCATAGTTGACCAGGGACTTAATTGTAAAATTTGAATTTACAAATTCTCCCAAAATTTCAAAACTTGTTATAAATTCAAATAAAATCCTAAAAATATATTTAAAAATCTCTACAAATATCAGAAGAAAAAAGTAATCCAAATAAAATATCTAATTGATTTATTAAAAATTATTCTTGTACTAAAAATTCAAAGGATCCTTAAGTGGAAATGACTTTGAAATATTTCAAATTATTTCAAAAGAAAATAATATGGGAAAATTATGTATCAAGTTCAAAGTATAATTTGAACTACATTATGACTGTCATGTTACTCATCCTAACTAAATTCAAATCAAAGAAATTTATAAAAAAGAAATCTTTAACAAAACTCTGGGGAATTTTGGGAAAGAATAAAAATCATCTCATTATATGCATATTGGCATATATTTGGTTTTTCACATTGTCTCATACAGACAATGATATTGATTTTCAGAACACGAAGGTCCCAATTCGTCGGAAGCTTTAGACTGCATTACCTGTCAGTCTCAAGGCAAGTTCCAACTTGCATGTCCACTTGATTAATTTTATCAAAGTAATTAAAAGTACTATGGTTTATCATTGCATGAAAAAGAAAAACCTATTTTCTAATGATGTGAAATGTTATATATATATGGTTGGCTGGCAGTGGAATCACAGATTGATGTTGTGGTGGAGGTTCCATTGTACGGGAAAGTATATACCTAGGATTAATAACCCATGGCCCAGTGATCCTAGCGCCGTATTGAAGCATCAACCAACAGATTCACTATGGATGGGCTCGTCAGAGGTTTCTTCCTTCGTTCGCATATCCTCGGCAGACTATTACCTGGTTGCGTCCGTTGCGCGGCCAACAGCGTGGGAGCGCATACCTTCCCCACCCGACGGGGTGATTTGGAATAGGAGCTCGGGAGTGGTGACGAGTCTTTGGTTTATACCAGATTGGGTCATAAGGGGCGGATATGCGTTGTGCCGGGAAGCGACTCCACATGACTTGTTGCCCTGAGTTTCTGGCTATAGCACACATGGTGTGCTGAGAGAGCAAAAGGAGCCAGGCTGCTTTGGGTAAAGTGGTGCAGCTCTGCAGAGTTAAACAAAGAAATTGTGACTGTCACATCCTTGTTCCAGGAGGGGACTACAGACCGCAGCGGGAAAGGCATCCCAAGTGATGACTATAAACCCGTGGAGGCTTGGGGCATAGTTTTCTAAAATAAAATGGACCTTTTGCTAAAAACGTTTTACAAAACTTGCATAATCATCCATGACTTTTTGGTCAGGATGGTAGATAGTGCATCATACACTTTATCATCTATTATTTGAACTTGCTGGGTAACGCTAGTGTTGCTCACCCTTTCCTCCGTTGATCTCTGCTTAGATCTGATGAGATCGCTGAAGACGACTTTGGAGCATACCATGCTGACGAGGTGTACTTTGAAGCACCTGATCTGTCTGGAGGAGTAGAAGGCGTCGACTACATCACGCCTACGGAGCCGACGACGCCGACGAGGAGGAGGTGGAGACTTAAAGTTTTCATAGTAGGAACCTGGCCGAGTCAGACTAGACTAGTACTACTTAGCGGCTGAGCCAAGATGGTTCTTAGTTTGCTGTTTTCTATCGCTTGTAGGTTGACTCCTGTCAACATCGCAATAATAGACATTCCTCCCATGTCAGAGGAAGACGTCGATGTTTTTATGCATTTCTGGCTTGTAATCTTTAGCAGTGTGTAATAAAGTGGACCCGCAATGTTCTGTTGTACTACTCTGAGTGATGTAATATTTATGGATTAGTCCTTCCGTGGGTGTTATGTCAACGATTTGTACACTACAATATGCAATGGTGTGCTGGGTCACCGCAAAAAGCCACACATTGGGAAAGAGGGTCTTGGTTATGTTGCCAAGAAGAAGAAGAAGAAGAACAAGAAGAAGGCCAAGCCCGCACAAGCAAAGAAGTCTACCATTGCGAGTGGTGATGCTACAAGGAGCAAAACCACTCGTAATAACTTTGCGGGAATTGCTAACCCTCACTATATTCTTTATGTTGATTATTATGTGATGTCTACGTAAAATATGTTGGTCCCTATGATGGATATGTTGCTAGAGCTATTTGGGTTCCTAAGACCCTTGTTGCTAACCAAAGAGGACCCATTGCAAGATGGGTACCTAAAACCAAGAATTGATTTCTTGTAGGACTATGCTTCCGGTGGGTCGAAATGGGTGATTGATAGTGGATGCACAAGTCATATAACCGGAAGCAAGGAGATCATGACGGAGTTGAGACCAAATTCAAATCACTCAACCGTCACTTATGGAGATAATTCTAAAGCGGAGGTAAAGGGCCTTGGCAAGGTGGTAGTTGCAAGGGATATCACCCTTGTGAATGTCATGCTTGTTGAGTCCCTCGGTTACAATTTACTTTCCATTCGGTCGCTAATAAGATGGGTTTTGCCGTTCACTTTGATATTGATATTGTGGTACTCATGTGGAGCAAGACTCTAAAGGTCGCTTACGTTGGGTATGTCGAAAATGAGTTGTTTGTGGTAGACTTTTCGGAGTCAACCAACTCTCAAGCGATGTGCTTATTCGGAAAGGCCGACGTGGGGTGGTTGTGGCATCGCCGCTTGTCCCATGTCAATATGAGAGCTTTGCAAAGTCTTCACAAGGGGGGCCACATTCTTGGACTAAAAGAGAATGTTTCTTTTTCTAGAGATCGTCTTTGTATTGCTTGTGTTGAAGGAAAGATGCATGATTCTCTCCACCCAAGCAAGACCATCATGTAACGTCCCGGTGATTTCCCCCAATTAGACCTTGTTTGTTTATCTTTTTGCATCATCACAGCATCATGCATTATATCACCTTGCATGTTTTGATAAATAAAATTATTATTTTGTGCAAACCTTATTTTATTTTGCAAATAATAAATCCTTCTCCCTCTTTTCTATTTAAAATAACCCAAAATAATATATTGGGAATAATTGCAAAACTATTTCAAATCAAAATTAAAGTTTTGTAATTATTTTGTAAAACCTTGCCTTCTTTTCTTCCTCTCTTTTCTACTTCTTTCCCTTTTTTCTATCTCCTTCTACCTTTTTTTATTCCCTGGAATTGGAGAAAATTCTGAAATTCGTATATGGCCAGGAGAGCACCAATCTGGCCCATCTCCTTTGCAGCCCAAGCCCTCCTCATCATGTCGCTGTCTTCCTCCTCCGTACGGGAGTCACGCACGCAGCATGACCACCACCCCATCTCCTGCCTCCTTTTTCCCTCCTTAAGACCCAGCTCGGTTGCCCCCTCCGAACCCTAGCCTCACTCCCTCTCTGCCGCCGCCACCATCTCCCTCCCTCTCCATCTCGCCCTCTTCTTCCTTCCCTCTTCTTTCCTCCACCAAATCAACCGACACCATGACCGAACCTTGAAGCTCCGAAGCTCGCCACCGCCATGGTCCTCTTAGACGACTAGTACCAGTACGGGAAGAACCCCCGCGGAGCACTCCTTCCTCGACGCCAAGCAGCAGGACCGCGGATGCTTGGAGCGTCGGGAATTTGTGTTCTTCTTCCTCAAGGCCGAGCTGGCCGCCGCCGTCAATTCACCGCCTTTGGACTGCATCGAGCTAGAACAACTACAGCAGCCCCCTCCTGGTGAGCTTCCGCTCCTTTTCCCTCCTTTTCCCGTTCGAATCCGTGGTCAGAGTCCCATGTTCTACTCGTTCCCAAAGCTCCACGTGCCATGGCCGCAGCCATGGCGAGCTCGTGCTCGAGCTGCTCCTGTGGCTACTGCTTGCTCTCATATTCGGCACACCAGCGCACTCCGACGCACCCAACTGCACCTTCGGTTCCAGGATGTGCCAGGGAACCAGCAGTGATCGCTGCTGTCGTCGCCGGTCGCGTCCGTCTTTGCCTCTGCTCTGAAAGTCTGAATGTTTCGTGTCCAGTTTCAGTTGACATCGCATCCACACTTCATCTCCTGTACACACCTGAAACATTCACAGGCACCGCACTAGCCCAGTGGCTGTGCACTCGTCGCACCTCCCATGAGATCCGGGTTCGAATCCTACAGAAGGCCCAAAACCATCCTTTTTCTTTTGCAAGTTATGGCTATATCTTTTGTTCCATAGCTCAAAATAAAATATATTATATATGTATTTTGATCAGAAAAATGCAAGGAATATTAATATGTCATCCATGATCATGTTTGCATCATCTAGATTGTTACTTAGTGGTCTTTTGCATTATCACCTAAAATAATTAATATGGAATGTGTTGGGTATTTAATTAATTAATGCCCTATTCCATTTAATTTGTGTAGCTCACCCATGCCATGTCTCACATGTTAATCAACATTTAACTTTGATAGTTAGCTAAATAACTTGAACCTTCTAATTAATTGTCGGAATCTCGGTTCCGCTTAATTTGGCTTAAGTTGCATCTTGCCCTATCATGCATCATATCCTGGACATGCTGGATCTTTTGCCGTAGTTGTAAGATGCATCTTTTGCGCTTTCCAGTGTTTGTTGCTTCTTCGCGGTTAAGACGTTGAGATGATGTGAGCAACGACAAGTTCTGCTACCCCTACCGTGTTTCCAGGCAAGCTTTGCTCACTTGCTACCATTACATTGCCTTCCATTCTTGCCGTTGATCTATTGCTATCCTTATGTTACGATGTTTGTGTCTCGATCCTATATATGTTTACCATGCAGACACATACAACCTTATCCCCACATCCTAATACATTGTTGCTTGTTTACTGTTAGCCTTGCGAGTCGTAGTTGCATGCTTAGATTTGTTGTTGCGAGTCTGTCTATTTTTTGTTTCACATGCTTAGTATGATAGGTTGGCTCAACTTTACTTAAAAATGATGTTAATGTTTGTGGGAAATGAACTAAATGATAAGGCACCCGGTGGAAGGCCAATTCGTTGGTGTTTTGTTCTGCTGAGTGTCGCTCTAGGAACTCAGTTCTTGTCCTCTTATCCAAGTACGAGCGCACTTCCCACTCGTGGGTGGTCCTATGGAACACCCCTCGACTCTGACCGGAACTTCAGCTTGTCCATGTGCCACAACTAGTTCGGGCTTTCCATTTGCTCATATGCATGTGCATGTTACTGATGATGAGAGGTTCTATGATATGGGGGTACATATAGGTGCGATGTGATGCTGGGTGGTATACCCATGGCCTCTGCCCACTTAGTGCGTAGGCGCAAACGATGAGTCTGCTACGGAGGTATTGGCCGGACTCTGGACGCAGGTAACAACTCAGATGGGTGGCACCCTGGACTTGCTGTAGTGAAGGAACAGAATCGTGTTGAGAAGCCCTACCTTTTATCTGGGTTGATCGAACGGTATGGGTTAACCATGGTGCATCCCTGCAGGGTCAAATCTTTTCGAGAAGCCGAGTCCGCAGTTATGGACAACTTGGATCGGATGCTGGCTAACAAGATCATAGACAACTTACACCTAATGAATCTAATTAATGACTAGTAAGTTAGACTTACTTTCACAATAAGAGGTAACTAAATTGACAACTGTGTGAGTTTCCCTCGATTGTTTCCTCATACTTTGTTGAGGGGGTGAATCTGAGAAGTGTTATGTTTGGTGTTAGAAGCTAGTTGGTTCTTGTACTCTCTTGGTAGACGGAAGTTGTAGAGTGTCTCTATAGGTTGTTTAATGCTGCTGCTGCCGCTCAGTCCACCTTCCCTTACTTTTGGTAGTCTTTGCGTTGGTATCTTTTGAGCATTGATTGCCAGGCGGTTGTGCCTGACCCATCTTTGGGCTGTACTTTTATGTGCAGTCAACAGTTTGAAGTCTGACGACGTTAGCTCGGGTATTCCTCCGGCTCGGCCTAGGCAGGGATATGGACGCCATGGTTATCTTCAGGACTCTTAGTCCAATTTGTATTTTGTCTGTAGTCGGACACTATTTTGCTTCCGCTGTGATTTTGATCTTTGTAATGTATCAGTTGTATCCTGACTCGTTTGAGTCGTTCTTGTATATATATCTCTTTCTGATGTTGTTGCGGATTCTTTCGTGAACTGTTGTAATGTTATCACATTCCACCCACATAACGCGCATGTTTCGGCGTGCACGTTATGTCTGGTGGGTGTCTTAAGATCGTTATTATGCGGGTTTTGGCAGGATCGCTGAAATCTACATAGTACCGATTTTGGGGCGTCACACATCATTTCATCAACAAGGATATGGGAACTTCTTTATGTTGGTCTATTTGGTGCCGTTCCTCAACCTAGTATTGGTGGGAAGAAGTATTGTTTGGTGATTGTTGATGACTACTCAAGATTTACATGGGTTTATTTCTTGAAGTCGAAGAGTGAGACCCAACAAGCCATCATCGACTTCTCCAATGAATTACAACGTCAACACAATGTTCCTATATTGGCTATTAGAAGCTACAATGGCTCCGAGTTCAAGAACTACACCCTAAATGAGTTTCTTAGTGAAGAGGGAATTCGACATCAATATTCCGCTTACCCCTCAACAAAATGGTGTAGCCGAGAGGAAGAACCGGACCCTTATGGATATGACAAGGTCTATATTGGCGGAGTTCAAGACTCCACTTTTCTTGTGGGCCGAGGCCATCTCCACGGCATGTCACTCATCTAACCGGCTCTACTTCCGCACGGGAAAGAAGCTCACTCCATATGAAATGCTTACTGGCAACAAGCCCAATATTTCCTACTACCGGGTGTTCGGTTGTAAGTGTTTCTATAAAATCAAAGGTTATCGTTTACCTAAATTTGAGTCTAAGGCTTTAGAGGGTACCTTTTGTTGGTTACGGTGCCGAATCCCACACTTATAGATATACGACAAGTCCTTCGGGATCGTTGTAGAATCTTGTAGTGTGGAGTTCGATGAGAATGACGGCTCCCAAGTGGCGCAATTTCATGTTCGTGATGTAGATGATGAGGAAACTCAAGCTGCAATAAGGTGGATGGGCGTGGGATTCTTTCGCCCAATCGAGATCCACCATGAGGCACCTCAAGAAGGAACAAGCTCCACCCATGTAGAGCATACATCATCTCAAGTGGAACCCGCACCATCCGGTGGAGCAAATGATGCACCAAGCCAAGAACAAGTTCAAGACCCTCCTCATGTTGATCAAGTTGCTACGCAAGAACCAAGTTCTCCAATTGTTGATGCTAGCCATGATCAAGACCAAGGTCCATCCTCTCTTTCTAGTGATGAAGGTGTGCACATTGAAGACCAAGGTCATCATTGTAACATCCCAAAATTATTATAAGTATTATTATTCCAAAAATGAGGGCCAACAAAAACTTTTGTTAATTTATATGTGTTGATTGCATATTGTCGCTTGTAATAATTATTTCTTGTTGCTTGTGATGTTGTTTGCTCTAATTAAAAACTTGAAGAAAAGAAAAGAAATAAAACAAAAGTTAAAAATAGAAAAACATGTGACAAGTGTCACACCATTTCTCCAAGTGAGAAATTATTTTTCCTTCAAACAAAATCCGGTGGAGTGGAAATATATCACTCTCAATTTATTCCTACCACCTTTTCCTCTCCAAACAATAATTTCAAAATTCCAAATTTAAATTTAACATCTTCTTTATCTAATTCAAATCACAAAATGTGCTATGTTGCACTTGTCAAATAAAATCCAACACAGCACCACAAATCATGATAAATGTGTATAAACCAAATTATGAAAACAAATTGCAAAAATTCAAATTTGAATTTGGGTGAGGACATTGTCGAACACCTGGTGGCAGTGCCCGTGTTCTTCCCCAAATCCAAATCAAAATCGATCGAATCCGAGTGTAATTCGTCGAATCCCTGGCATCAGTTGATCTCTCTCATCCCTCTCACCTCCTCGCGCTCACCAGAGCAGAAGGGAATGGGTCGGGGAACTGGGAGGAGCAGGGGACAGCAGCCCGTGCGCCGTGCGCCATGGTCGCCACTGTGGCGACGGGTGTCGACGCCGTGGAAGCCCAGCGCCGTGCCCCCCCTCTCTCCCTCACCTCTCTGCTCCCTCTCGGCGCAGCAAGCCACCCAGCAGGAACCCGCACCCGCTGCTGAGCGCTGAGTTGACGAGGGAACTTGATGCGGTGTTGCTTCTTTGCTCCCCGGCAACGGCGCCAGAAAACGTCTTGATGGCTCTTCACGTAGTTACCCCACAACGGCGCCAGAAAACGTCTTGACGGCCCTTCGTGTGATTACCTGCGTGAAAAGTAAATGGGTTAGGTTGAGACTCCAAGTGCAGAGTGTATGTAGTAGTGGAAGACAGTTTTCCCCACGAGGGGTGACTCGAGGGTTTAATATCGAACTCTCGGGGAACCAGTATTTCAGGTGTTATCTCCTTATCCTTCTCTTGAGAACCTGCAACAAAATAAATTGTTTTGTGCCCTCAACCTCACCAAGTGGTTGTCAAGCACAAGGTGTGAGAATGATAATAAAATAATATGCAATGCAAACAGTAGTAAATATGCAATGATGGTAAAATAAATATGCAAGGATGATGGTAGTAATGATAAA
Organism: Poa pratensis; assembly: GCA_947311845.1. Lineage (NCBI taxonomy): Eukaryota > Viridiplantae > Streptophyta > Magnoliopsida > Poales > Poaceae > Poa > Poa pratensis. The sequence goes on from CAMZMU010000037.1 coordinate 27,867,390, forward strand.
TGATATTTTTGGGTTTTTTATGATGAATGCAAGATGTAAAAGTGTTTTTGTATTTTCGGATTTAATAATGGCAGCAAACAAAAGTGATAAAAGTGTTGGAAAGGTGTTTCTTATGATTAAAAATGGACCGGGGTTCATGGTTTCACAAATGCACTCTCTCTTGATAACGTGGTAGACAATGGAACACTAAAATTAACATGTAAGATGGCAAGACATGGTTTGACAAGTTATTAATAATATGGGCATCACGTCCTAACATAGAGATCTCAAGTATAAGTTGTTCTCTCTCTTATGCTCCACCAAGATGCGAACTAAATCATAACACCTTAGTAATTAAGATAAATCAGAGCATAGCAATAAGTTCAATGACATGAAGTTAAAATAAGAACATGCTAGATCTAGTCATGGAGATAGTGGCCAAGGTCACATCCACTCTCCGGTAGCATGGTATTTTTGTTTATCCCTAGTGAGGCAACAAAGTAAGGTAGAAAACCCAAGTGGATCGCAGAACTTTCTCTCACGTTCACTGCACTAGCCACCCCCGTTACTCCAACTAATGCACACGTTCCCCCTCACATGCTCTCATAAACATGCTTGATCATGACAAGTAAATAAGAACGGGGTACATAATATGCATCTACTTTCATAACTGAAACAAAACCATTGCAATCTCAAACATGTATTAACTCATAATAAAGATCCACCACAAAGGAATTACATAGATGACCGTAATCATGTTCAGCAGCTCATACGGTACTAATTAGTGAAGCTCATAGAGAGGAGAGATACATAAGTTACTTCCACAAACCCATAGTCCAGGGGTGGACTACTCCCTCTTCATCATGGTGTCGGTGGAGATGTTGTTGGAGGGGAAGGAGACCACACCGGCAGCGCCCCGCCGGAGTTTTCCCCCTCCAATCTTCAGCTCCAGGTCTCTGTTTCGTGGTTTCTGTGTTTCGGCGGCGCTCCCTTTCGCGAAAGCCCTGGGGGGTCTATATATAGTCGTTTTTAGGTCAAGACGAAGCTTCGGGAAGAAAGATCGACGGCAGCGGAGGCCCGAGGGCCCCCCTCAGGGAATCCGCGTGGGCCCACCCCTTTCTGCCTTCTGGTCTCCGTTTCTTCGATTCCTTTGCGCCTACGTTTCGTTCCTTCCAAAAAAATCCCCGTAAAGTTTCAGGTCATTTGGACGTCGTTTGGGTCCCTGAAACATCAAAATATAGAAAAAGGGGTTTTCTGACAGCGCAGGGTTAATTCCAGAAAAATGGGGAGTTGTTAATTATCCCCAAAACTCAATATAAATCATGAATATAACCCTTATATGATGCAAATAACATGGAATAACATGTAATAAAATGTAAAGTTCATGTATGCATTTTACATGCATCAACATCCCCAAGCTTAACCCATGCTCGTCCCGAGTATGAAGGTGATAAAACTAACATGGACTTTGCATTTTAATACTATCAATGGATATCAAAGGTGATTACTATTGCTACATAGAGTCAAATGATTCATTCTTCAAAGGAATAACAATATGCAAGATAAATTATGAAGTGATATCAAATACTCAATGTAAAGATGTTCAATGATAAATTCACAAAGTGTAATATAGAAGAAAGTACTATGGACCAAATGTATGCATAATGAAAAGTAAAAACATCCTATGGTGGTCATAGAGTACTTCTTATGAAAACTGAATATAAAAGGTGGACACTTTGGATAGATAAATAAGTAGAGGTAAAGCATGAATAAGTTTCATCTAACTTCCAAACACTTCTACTTAAGTTAATGCTTGCAATGTGGTAGTCATTGGTGTGGAGCTCTCATTACCCCTATCATAGCATCTTGAATGATTAATGTTTAAAGTGAAAGCAAATATGAGTGGTGTGCTTGACAATGTATTGGTTGAATGTCTCATGTCCCTTGAATACAAGTACCTACACCATGTGTTACTCACTTTGGTCCACAAAGTAAATTCAAATAAAGGTCATTGCAAGTAATAATAGTATCATCAAGAACTGCACTGGGGTACCTCTTGCCCCTTGACATGAACAAGCCCATGTCAAAACAACAAGACAAACAGACAATGAACAATCTCAGCACTCTTTTATTTACTATGGGTATAGCTTTTTATTATGAGGTGCATCACTGAATGAACATTATGGTTATGCTGTAAATTTCCACCATGAATGATGCATGGCTTAGATTAGCGGCCCAGGCATTTCTCTAACCATTTATACAAACTCTTTGAACTTACTAAGTATCCACATTCATTTCACCCATGATAGGCATCCATAAACAAAAGTACATGACATCAACTAAATATAAATAAGTGCAATGTTGAAAGCTTGCCATGTGACAGCACATATGGGCTAACTCCCAACCAAAACAATTGTCAAGCCCACAACTTCATAATTTTAATCACAATGGTTCATGCTTATTAAATGCAATAAAAGTAAATTGTGCATCAAGTTCGTGAGAGCTTTTAACCAATTTTTCCCATGACAATCAATAACATAAGCATTTAAATTCAGAAATGTAGATAACACAATATAACATGATAAACATACTTGGAATAGCATAAAGCTAATAGGTAGATATGGTGGACTCACTGGAAAAACTTTGGTTGAAGGTGTTGGGAAACAAGCTTTTTACTTGTTGTAATTTTTGGGCTAGCAATAGGGAGAAAGTTGACCATCTAAATGCATGCATAAGTGTCCATAGAACTAATCAATCCATGTTAAACCAAGTAAAGTTAAAATTCAACATCTAAACATGGTAAAAGATAGCTCTTGACAACACACTTGCAAATTAACATTCATTCAAAGCACATGAATTATGCAACTATATGTATCTTTTAAAATCAACTCAAACATCCCTATCCCAATATATTTAATAGCATCCAACATAATTCAACCCAAACTTCCAGTAGCTCTCTCATATATAAATGATAGTGGTGGTCTTATTAACAAACCGAAATAACAAAAGCAAAAAAAACAGACGCTCCAAGTTTATACGATAAAGTGCTTTGATCGAAAAACAGAAGTTAGACGTGTGCAAACCGAGAGTGTGTTGGTCTAGTGGGGTTGTCTTGACATCCCCAAGCTTATGGTCTTCACCATCCTTGGATAGCTCTTGGTGCAGCTCCTCTAATCCCTGTGAAAAAACTTCAAAACACCGTTTCTCCCATTTCTTTTCTGTGGGGTGATATTAGTAGTGATAAACAAATAGGTTCCTTGCTGCATAAAATCCTTAGGCAAAAATTCATATGAATGTCCAGAGAGTATATAATGTTGTATGCCTACTCATAAACTCAATTGAATCAAAAAGATTCAAGCAAAAAGCTCAAAGAATGCATCAAACAATATCAAGACAGAATCTGTCCAGAAAAACAGCAGCAGCAAAACGCATTTTTCTACCCTACTTAAACTCGTCAGAAAAATCTGCAAAAAATCACGTATACAGAGGATGAAAAGTTGAAGCTACAGTTCAAATTACAGCTCAATCGGAGTTACAGATAAAAAATGAAAAATCAAACCGTGCACAGACTTCGTGCAGGCAGAAAACTCTCCGAAAATGAATAGCAACTTTTCAAACCCAAAATAGGTAAAACTTGGTTCTTTATTAAAAATCCCAGAAACAAAACTAACAAACTACTCTCTTGTTACAGCAAGAGGACTCAAAGAAAATCTCAAACAAAAACAACCGGGTTGCCTCCCGTAAAGCGCTTTCTTTATAGCCATATAGCTAGGCTTACTTACTTGATAATCAAAGGGGACGTAGCTCATGAGGGAGCTTGAACCTTGGTGTGTCCCTCTTCCTTGGGAAGTGTTCCATGCTCTTCTTGTGTGGAAACTGAAACTTCACATTCCCTTCCTTTGAATCAATAATGGCACCTGTAGTACGAAGAAAAGGTCTTCCCAAAATAATAGGACTAGAGGTTTTATTCCCCATGTCCATGATTAGAAAATCAACAGGCACAAAAGTCATGTGTAACTCTACCATAACATCACTTACTTTTCCTAGAGCATGTCTAATGGAATCATCAGCAAGTGCAAGTTCAATAGAGCATTTCTCAATATTTTTAAGTTCAAGGACTTCATATAGTTCTTTAGATAATATAGAGACACTAGATCCTAGATCTAAAATGGCATGGTGTGTCTCTTTTCCAATGGTTACTAGTACTTGGGATCCATATATCCCCAAGCTTAGGTGGTATCATAGCTTCTTGATTGTACCTAGCAATCTTTTCTTTTAAGACATGATTAGCAATATAGGAACCAAAACCAGCCTGGTTAATATTAACAGAAGGATCACTTGCAAATTTTTGTAAGATAGAAATTAATTCATGCAAGCTACACTTCTCTAAATCAACAAATGGTTCCTTAACTTCACTAAGCATTTTAACTTCCTCAACTTTTTCTCTTTTTGAGATATAATGATGTTCTTTAATGAGGAAACTTCCTTAGTGAGTTGATCTACTCTTTCAAACAAAATATCATGTTTTTCGAATTTGGATATGAACTCCTTATTGAGCTCCTTTTGAGTAGATATAAATGATCTAATGGTGTTTTCCAAATCACTAGAAACATTACTACTAGTGGTATATTTGTTTGGAACATATGGGGGCTTATTATAAGAGTTATAATTGTTGTTACCATACCCATTATTACCATAGTTCCTAATGAAGTTGACATCAACATTTTCAGGATTATTACCAACTAGTTCTTGCAAAGGCATATTTTCAAAATTTTGTTTATTAATAAAAGCAAGAATGGTGTCCATTTTAGATGACAAATCATTTGTTTCTTCTATAGAGTTCACTTTCTTAGATGAACTAGGTGCTCTATCAGTATGCCATTGACTATAATTTTGCAAGATACTTTCCAAAATGTTCTTAGCTTCTAATATAGTTTTTCCCATGAAAGCACCTCCAGCAGCTGAATCAAGTATATTTCTAGACATGTAATTTAGACCATTGTAAAAAGAGTGTAAAATGGTCCATTCATTAACCCCATGTGATGGACAAGTTCTAAGCATGAGTTTAATCCTATCCCAAGCCATGGCAACATGTTCATTTTCATTTTGCCTAAAAGAGAGGATATTGTTTCTATTTTGCAGTATTTTAACAGGGGATAATATTTCTTAATGAAAGCTTCTTTTAAATCATCCCAAGAATTAATACTACCAGTAGGTAATGAATGTAGCCACTCTTTAGCTTTTCCTCTAAGTGAGAAAGGAAATAACTTCAGTTTTAAGACATTACTTTCAACATTTTTAAACTTTTGCATGTCACAGATTTCAATAAAATCATGAAGATGCATAGAGGCATCCTCAACAGCACTACCACCAAATTGTTCCCTAGTTATCAAGTTTAACAAACTAGGACTAACTTCATAGCTCTCAGCAGTAATCTCAGGTGTGGTGATAGGCTTAGCAATAAATTGATCATTAGGAGTGTTTGTGTAGTCACACAATTTAGTTCTATCTCCCATTTCAACAAGTTTTTATGTGTTTTTAATTTTTTTATGCAAAACTGAAAGTAAAATGACACTAATGCAACTCGAAATAACAAATGCAACACAAAAATGCAAAACTGAATATAAAATGCAAACCGAAATATAAAGATGATATGCAAGACAAGAACAAAACAAAATAAAATGATTGTAGGTAAAGATGGATAAGATGATGCTCACGTAGGTGCAACTTCCCCAAGCTTAGGTTGTTACACAAGTTGGTGATGAAGTTGACTTGATGTGAGTGATCCTTGGATAAACCTTTCAGCTATGGTTCCCCGGCAACGGCGCCACCCGCCGGATTTGCCGTGCCAGTGCATGCCGAGCGCCGCCCGAGCACGCACACGGCCGTCCCCCACCTCGAGCAAGCGTAGCTCGCCTCCACGCAGCCAAGCTTGCTCCCCTGCACTCCAACACCGTAGCCACACCCCACCGCCCCCTATGGCGAGCTCCATCTCCCTCTGGACCTCTCCTTGCACCACGTCCATGACGCGCCGAAGCTCGGCCATAAAAAGGGCACCCCGCACCGTGCACTCCACACTCCACCACTGCCCCTCCCTTGCTCTCCACCACCTCTCGTGCACCGCCAAGAGGGCGGAGCCGCTGCTGCCCGTGTTCTTCTCCGAGCTCGGCCGTGCCGAGGTTGAAGGTGAACACGGCCACGCCGCGCTGCTCTCTCTTTCTCTCCTCTTTGGACCGCACTCGCCTCTCCATTAAACACCGCACTCACCCGCCCCTTTTTCCCCTTGATTCGTGCCCAGGAGCGACGCGGGAAGCTCGCCGGATTTCGTACACGGCCGCGGAGGAGGAGCTGCTCGTCGCCGACGCTAGGAGCCTCCCCAGCAAGCGCAAGTCCACCCAGAAGCTTCCCCGAGCCTCCGCCGTCGATCTACGTCATCTCCACCACCCCCAAGCCACCCTAGGTGAGCTAATCGCCGACCTCGCCGGAGCTACGGTGCCGCCCAGTTTAGGTCGTCGCTGTTGCGATTGAACATCAGCCGTTAGATCTTTAATCTACGGCTGCATACCCCTTCGTTTAGATGAGACGCTGACGAGCGGGCCCCGCTCGTTAGACTTTTAAACATTATCCACGCGCGCACCGTTTCAGTTGAGTCACTGACGAGTGGACCCCACTCATCAGGTTCTTCAACATTATCCAGAGTAGTTAACTTTTCTAATTTAAATCCTTAGAAGAATTTGGTACTAGCATCAACTTTAAAATGCAATATCTCGAGATTTACGAATCCAAATAAATCAAATCCAAATGTTCTGGAAATCTTATGAAATTGTTTAACCAACCCAATTGGTTTCATTTCATTTAGATAAATAATGAAAATGTATTATTAAAAATACCACAGAAGGTTTAAATTCTAAACTTGTTTGTTTCTGATACTCTGTTAAGCCAAATAATTCCAAACCAATTTTGTTAGCTTGGTACCGTGATCTATTAGCTCCCCTAATTTTGATAGAATTAATTAAGCAATATAATTGTTTAGTATAAAGTTGAAGTTAGAACACCCTTCTGCACTAAAACAATTAAAGATGTTTAATGTTTAACCCAAATGAATTAGGACCAATTTTGTTAGGTCACATTTAGTCATGTTTAGTTACCCCTAAAAGGATTTAATTTTAGGATCAACATAACTTAATTGGTAGCTAAAACTTGATTATTAAGTTACTGGATTAAAACAATTATGTAGGGAGTTTGGTAACTCCAATTAATCCAAACTAAATTGTGTTATCTTCTGCACATCAGTAGCTTTCTGTAGAAATTTAGTTTGTTTTTTTGTGACCAACAGAACTCAAGTTGTGTAATTAAACATGTTCAACAAGTTTCTGCCATATTTAAGACATAAATAAATAATGTTTAATTTAATTAATTTGAAACCAAATTTTGTTGTTTGATGTGTGCAGTGGCTATTTATAGCATTTAAAATTGTAATGTTGTGATGTTGATTGAGTAGTTTAGTGATTGTTTGTATTTGTTTGTTTATTAATTAGACGAGAACGCTGTCGGATTTATCGAGGAAGGGGAATTTGTTGAACCTGAAGATCAAGATCAGGGTCACTTTGTCGAGCAAGGCAAGCTACTCTCTGAGCTTGCACCCCAAATATATGCATCTACTTTGATAACATGATTTACTCCTAAGGCAAAGATTTTCTAAAACCTTTTCAAAAAGTATATGGAAATTATTTTGCCACCCTATGTAGAAGTATAAGATAGTTATATCAAATTATAGGATGGAAAAAATTGTTTATTCAAAACTCCTTTGAAATTACTTGTGTGGTTATGGAATGCCGAGATGTCGGTGTTGAAGTGGAGAAATGGAGATGGAGTTGTTTATGAAAAATGCACAGTGTGTCCTAGTACTATGACGACCAATCTTACCCTGTGCGACCACATTTACCCACATATGGGAAAGGGCTTAGTCATATAATTTGCTCATATTAGTATGGGATGCCTCATCGACGGAGATGACTCCGTTATGCATGAGGGGATGGTTTGGTGACCTACCCCTGACCTGGGTCCTCTCTCAAACTCTATGGAAAGATAAGGAGGAGGATTGAAGACTTCACCATGTGGTCGCCGGGAAAAACTATGAGTCCTCCCACTTAGATTCCGACGGGCTGGGTTAAGTGTGGATGGAAAGTGTCATAAGGGCAGGGTCCTATACTAGCATGAGCAAAGGACAGGCTATGGTCGGTGACTCAACTTCGCATGCACCTTGTATGGCGAGACGTGGCTGACACGATGAGTTGCCGGAAGGATGTGGGAAAAGCGTGCTACCTCTGCAGAGTGTAAAACTATTCGAATAGCCGAGTCCTCGGATATGGACAGTTGGAAGGCTGTCCTAAGAGCATGTGCAAGTTATTGAAACACTTTGACTTTTTAAAAAAATGAAGTGGAGAATGTTTCATACACCTATACCAACGGATCGGTATGAGGTTGTTGGAGGAAAGTGGACCATGACGGGCTATGGTCGGAAAAATGAGGAGTTTTGGAGAAACAGATAAAATGGTGAATTTATTTAAGATAGTTATAAAATTCTTCTTACCTTTTTCAATAAAGATATAGAGATGTTTTAAATAAATAAAAGTCTGCAGTTAAAATAAAACTAGTGCATACTCATGTTGGGGTAGTTTGTGAGTACAATCAAATGTACTCATATTGGTTTCGTCCCTGGCTATTGTCTTGGCCAGACTTAGAGGAGCACTACGCCGAGAAGGAGTATGGCGACTTCTACGCGAACTAGGGATCTCCATAAGTCAGCTGCCTGTCGGGTCGTCGTTAGGATATGATGTCTACTACGCCGTAGCTTCCGCTGATTATTTTGGTTTGGCCCATGAAGGCACCTATGTAAGACTTGGTCTAAATGACCATTTATGTAAGACTTTTAATTCGGTATTGTAATGGATGTAAACTTCGGTATTCAGTTCGGATTATGTGCAACGACAGACTGATCACGGGATCGCTGTGTTAAGCATAATCGGGTATTTCGGACGGCTAGTCCGGGGTCCCCACAATCATTCCGGTCAAGACGGGGACACAAATGATCAAGATGATCAAGAGATTATTCCTCGATCCAATGAGGATATCGAAGCCCGTCGTCAAGCTAGAGTTGCAAGAACCATGGAGTTAAGACAACATTTGTTGGAAAATATTATTGGTGACTTGAAGGGCAAGGTTGTGACTAGAAGACAATGTGCAAACTTTAGTGAACATCAAGCACACATCTCCATGGTGGAACCAAAGGAAATCTTTGAAGCTACTGAAGATCCGGATTGGTTTAATGCAATGCATGAAGAGCTCAACAACTTCAAGTGCAACAAAGTGTGGAAGCTAGTTGAAAAGCCAAAGGAGTGCCGCAATGTTATAGGCACTAAGTGGATATTCAAGAACAAGCAAGATGAACATGGCATGGTGGTGAGGAACAAGGCAAGATTGGTGGCTCAAGGGTACTCTCAAGTTGAAGGCATTGATTTTTGAGAGACCTATGCTCCCGTGGCTCGCCTTGAGTCCATCCGTATCCTCCTTGCATATGCATCTCATCATAATTTTATCTTGCAACAAATGGATGTGAAAAGTACTTTTCTAAATGGTCCACTTAAAGAGTTAGTATATGTTAAGCAACCACCGGGTTTTGAGGATCCCAAACTCCCTAACCATGTCTACAAGCTCGATAAGGCGCTCTATAGACTTAAACAAGCTCCACGTGCGTGGTATGAGCACCTTAGAGAGCTTCTAGTAGACCGTGGTTTTGAGGTTGGGCAAATCGATCCCACTCTCTTTACCAAGAGAGTAAAAGGGGAGCTTTTCATATGCCAAGTCTACGTGGACGATATTATTTTTGGCTCAACTAACAAAGCTTTCAATGATGAATTTTCAAAGCTTTTGACCGATAGGTTTGAGATGTCCCTGATGGGAGAGTTGAAGTTCTTCCTTGGTTTTGAGATCAAGCAATTGAAGGGAGGGACTTTCATCTCTCAAACCAAATATATCCAAGACATGCTCAAGAGGTTTGATATGGTTGGTGTTAAGGAGAAGCGCACCCCAATGGACACCAAGGTTCATTTACAACTTAACCCAAAGGGTATAGATGCCGACCAAAAGGTATACCGTTCTATGATTGGCTCTTTGTTGTATCTTTGTGCATCCAGACATGATATTGTGTTGAGTGTAGGTGTGTGGGTAAGGTATCAAGCCGCTCCTAAAGAAAGCCACATGATGACGGTCAAAAGAATCCTACGATATTTGATTCATACCCCAAAGTTTGACTTGTGGTACCCCAAGGACAAGGTTTTCTCTCTTCGTGGGTACACGGACTCGGATTGGGCCGGTGATCATGATGATAGGAAGTCCACTTCCGGGGCTTGCCAATTTCTTGGTGGTTCCTTGGTGAGTTGGTCTTCCAAGAAGCAAAATTGTATATCTCTCTCCACCGCCGAAGCCGACTATGTGGCGGCCGCAAGTGCATGCACCCCATTGTTATGGATGAGACAAACTTTAAAGGAATACGGTGTCAATTGTGACAAAGTGCCTCTTTTATGTGACAATGAAAATGCTATCAAGATTGCTCACAACCGGTGCAACATTCAAGAACCAAGCATATTGAGATTCGTCATCGTTTCATTCGAGATCATGTTGCCCGTGGTGATATTGAGCTAGGCCATGTTCCCACAAGAGACCAACTTGCCGATATATTCACGAAGCCACTTGATGAAGCAAGATTCACTTATTTGAGGAATGAGCTAAGTATCGTGGATTCAAGGATCTTGGCTTGACTATTTTGCATACACACCTATGTCTTGACTATGTATTGTGTTTAGGTGTAGGCATGGACATAGGGGGAGTGCGGTCCTTATACATTGGACTATCCCTCCCCCCATTATGCCGATAGTAAGACCTCATTTGCCTCTCTACTTTCATTTGTTGAAATTGTGAGCTTAAAATGATGAGTGTTGGTTGTGAACCCAAGATATATCTTCGCGGTGTCACGCCATAAACTCATACATGGTGGCCTAGGCCACCGCCCTCCTCTTTGTGAGGAGTTGGATCTAATTTGGATTTATTTGGGTATTTCTAGACCTTTATTTTGTTTTTGGGAAAAACACTTGGAATTGGCTTTTATATTTGGATCTTGCAATTTCCAAGTGTGTATCCACCCATCAGTTGCATTGTTTCCAACCTAAGCCTAAATCTTATCTTAAAACCTGCTCTTCTTGCAACATACATGTCTCCACAAAAATCTGGTATTTTTGAGTCGATGGGGCCGGAGACTCTGGTGTTCTGCACCGGAGACTCCGGTCTGAGCAGAGTCTCCGCTCCAAACACAGAGACTCCGGTCCAGGCCGGAGACTCCGGTGTGTTTGGGCCGGAGACTCCGGTCTAGGTAGTTTTCGCAGGGTTCCAAAGGGGATCGGGGTGGGGGGTTGATTCACAACTTCCCCACACACCCCCGACTCCAAACCCACCCCTGCAGTCGCCGCCGTCTCGAAGTGCTCCTCCGGCCGCTCCCGCTGCCGGAATCTGCCATGCCGCCGGCTCCTTCACCTCTCAAGCGCCGGGGACTCTCCTCCCCTTCGTTTGAACCTCACCATGAAGGACCAAGGTACCTCTCTCTCTCTCTAGGGTTTCATCCTAGATGCGAATGTGAGAGTAGTTCCCCAGGTTTCCTTTGCACTACATAGGAGTAGTTCCTCACATTTGGGCACCATTTTATGACCTCGATCTTAGTTTCCCCTCTCAGGGCCGGAGACTCCGGTCGGAGACTCCGGTCAGGCCGGACTCTCCGCCCCCTGAGACCGGAGACTCCGGTCTAGATCATATTTTAGTGCCTAGATTTGCTGCACTTGCTCCTCTTTTGCCCCTCCTGGACATGTATGCTTATCTCGCTACTATCCCATATTCCATTCTTCACAGGTAAACAACGCACCAAGGAATCAACATCCAACCCCAATTACAAGCCTCGAAAAGGTCAAACCCCGTCAAGGCATGTTCTTGAGTATGATCCAGAAACTGGCCGCCATGTTCAGCGAGGTGTTATTGCACAGAACAAGAAGGATGCAGCTGCTAGAGAGAAGGCTGAAGCTGATTTTTGGCAAATGAGGTTGCCAAGAAAGCTAGATATGACCAAATCACCACTTTAGAGGGCATGGGCAAGAGTGAGTTTCGTTCTATGAGAGAGCAGCCCTTCTACTCCATGCTACAAACATCCCAAGACCCTCAATTGTAGAGGAAGGAACAAGAACTTATCATGAAGGAGGTCTATGCAAAACTGTCCAAGAAGCATGCCGTTTTTGAGCAAAAGGTGCTCAATCTCGATGCATTGAACTCAAAGCCATACTTTCAAGAGGCCGTTTGGATTGTTAGAAAGCTTGGTCTTGAGAAGCTCTTCTCCATTCAACAAAATTATGACATCAACCTAGTGCAACAATTCTTTGCCACCCTTGTGCTTAGTACCGATGAGAACATTTCCATGACTTGGATGACCGGGCCAATCAAGTGTGAATCAAACTTTGTGGACTTTAGTAGGCTCTTGGAGTATGAGTTCCGTGGTGTGACCTCTCCGGTTGGAAGAAGAATGCATGTTGAGGGAGTTGTTTCCTATGACAAGAGTAAGTTGGCTCCCATTTATACCAATGAGGCGGATATTGGCACCAATCGCAACCTCCTCCCCACGTTCAACATCTTGCTTCGCATGTTCCGTTGCAATATTGCACCTCAAGCCGGGAATGTGGATGCTATTCGAGGTGGGCTTGTCAACCTTCTCCATCATTGCTACAAGATTCTTGGTGCAGGTGTGGATTGCCAAGGATACGAGATTGATGTCATGGATTTCATCAAGTGTGAGATTCATTGGGCCATGTGTGAGAGGAAGAACCCCGTGTATGCACCGTATATAATCAAGCTTATTCTTGAATGTGTGCCCACTCTCAACACCGCTCAATTCACTCTTCACAACAAGGGCTCCCTTCAACAACTCCACAAGCATGTCAAGCCTTCTAGGGTACCTTTCCAATCTATTGAAGAAGAGGAAGCTTTTGTGGCCCCAATGCCTAGGAGGAGCAAGAATGCCGACCCCCTTCATGGAGTCGTGGTGGAATAGAAAGAGTCAACAATGAGGTTAGGCACATCTCGTGGTGGCAAAAGGCGATGCTTTGTATGGGGATTGCCACCCACAAGGAAAATCATGAGGCTTATGTTGAGAGGAAGCGCATCCTATCCTCCCAACGCAAGATGTTTAAGGAAATGCGCAAGAATAACAACGGTGGTATGACTCCTCCTCGCCAAGAAGGTGAACCCGCCTCACCGGAGTCCGTTGACACTATTCCCCTTGAGAAATGGAATGTGGATCAATTCCCTTGGGGTGACTTTGAAGATGTGACCTCTATGCCTTCATCTTCTCGCAACACCGGCAAGGCCCCTATGGTTGAAGACGATGATGCAGAAGCTTCGGATGAGGATGATAAAGATCCGGATGCAAGTGGTGCGGATGATGATGCCAACGTTGGTGAGGGGAATGAGGAAGACTATGAAGAAGAGTCGGATTGATCTTCTTGGGTTCGTGTAGCATCGCTCTTTTCCTTTTTTGGCATTTCGATGTCAAAGGGGGAGAAGTAGATCTATTAGGATCTCTTCGTGGGATTTGCAAGGGTTCGGGCACAAGCTTGCGCTTTTATCATTTCTTTAGCGCTTGTGTCCATTTATCTTATGTCGTTGAATTTTTTTGGCTTTGGTATTTGTTGTGTGAGACTATGTTTCCTATTTGTGGAGTGAGACTTTGTGGATTTCATATTATCTATGGTTGAGATGATATCTATTATTGTGATATATTATTGTGCATTGGTCTATATTCTACATTATTATGCACAAGGTATGTTTCCATTTATCTCAACCCTTTTTCGTGATATGTCTCGTGTTTATGAAAATTTATCTTGTTTCAATGTTACTTGTGAGTTGCCTCTCTTCTACATGCTGAGCATTTGTATTCCAATGCAAACTATACTTATATGCACACATGTAGGGGGAACTTCTCAAATCCTTTGTGAAACTTGTTGATACTTGTTTTGTGCTATGTTGCAAATCCTAGTGTTGTCATCTAACACCAAAAATGGGGAGATTGAAAGAAAAAAATTTATATCCCTTATGTGTTTTGTGTGTTAGGCAACAACACTAGGAATTATCTAATGTGCTGTCAAGTGATGCAGGAATTTGTAGATAAATTTACATCTTGCATCGAAACATCGAGAGGGAAAAGATCAAGGACTGTCTCTGTAGGAAACTCCAGGCCGGAGTCTCCGGCCAGCCAAGACCGGAGTCTCCGGTCCCCTTGGTCGGAGTCTCCGGTCTCAAGGGACAAAAGTTTCCATCAAGTCTCCGGCTATTATTTTCTCAGCAAAACCCCCGGAGGGTGACAACCTCTGTTCTCGGTCTGGAGTGTTACCGGAGGAAGGCCGGAGTCTTTGGCTCGGCCGGAGTCTTCGGCCCTCAGAAGCGAAGTTTCCAGCCTCGGGGATTAGTCTCCGGCCTAGCCTGACCTGGTTCGAAAAGACCGGATTGTTGCTGGAATGTTGCCGGAATATCCGGCCCAGACCGGAGTCTCCGGTCACTCAGGACGGAGTCTCCGGTGTGAAGGGATCTGCAATGGCTACAATTTAAGGAGGGGTATAGATACCCCTCCACCTACCTCCAGCCAATTAGCTCGCCCAGCATTCAAGTACACCATTGTTGCAAACTCAAGAATCACTAGATCTCCCAATCCCTCCACCCAAACATGTTGATCTTTGGAGGATTGAAGGAGAAGGCCCGGATCTACATCTTCACCAAAGCGTTTTTCATTTCCCCCTCATTCACTTGAGGGATTTGAGCCTAGGGTTTCCACTAGGAAAACCTAGGCATCTTGTTGTACTTACTTGCTTGCTACTTTTGTGTGGTAGGTGTTGTGGTGCTTGGGAGCCCCCAATCCTTTTGTGGGTTGAGCCTCAAGTTTGTTGTAAGGGCTCCGGATTCCGCCTTGAAGGATTCCGATAGTGGAAGGTGAACCGAGCTTTTGGCAAGGTTCATCGGAGAATAGGGTGAGGCCATTTGTGGCGTTTGAGTTTGAAACTCACATCCCTCCAACGAGACGTACTCCCCTAAAAAAGAGGAACTCGGTAAAACATCCTTGTCTCCGCGTGCTTCCCATTTGGTTACTCCTTACTCACTAGCTCTTACTTGTATCTTGCTTAGTCTTGTGTTAACTTGTCATATAGGTAAATTCAACGTAGTTGCATATCTAGAGAATTTACCTTTGTGTCAAGCCTAAATTCGAAAAAGAGCTAAAAATTGAGTAGCACCTATTCACCCCCCCCTCTAGGTGGCCATACCGATCCTTTCAATGGCGGCTTTGTGACCGTGGTGGCGCATGATTGGTGGGCGGCTAGTTTGATGGTGGCAAGACCTCGTCTTGGGGGGCTTCGGTGCTATGAATCGTCTAGGGATTATGGATAGGTGTGGGAGAAATCCTTGTCGGCTCGGCCGACACCGACGTGGTGCCGCCTCCGGGTGTGCTGGTTCGGGCAGCAGCGTGCGCGTGCCTTCTTGAAGGTGCTGCTTGGTACTCGTCGATTCAGTGCTCGGAGCGTGGTGGTACTTCGTCGGAGAGGGTGCAACGGTTCCGAGTCGTCGTAGCTTAGTCTCCGCCTATGTCTCCATTTCTTTTACTTTTCTCTCTTTTCTTTGGGTGTATGTTTGCTGCTGCCCCAGCATTTCGAAATTGTTTGTTGTATCGGGTGGTTGCTATATTAATATAGCGGGGCTACGACCTATTTCGTCATCTCGATATGGGGAGTGTAGTGGCGTATGATTGGAACAGCTCAAGATTCTAGTACTTGGGCAGCTTAGAACTAGAAGATTCCTGGAGCTTCGAACTAGGAGATTACCCTTACGGTCAACAAGGGACAGATGCATGTTTCATGTACACGCCTTGTTGGATGGGCGAGTTTCCTAGAAACAAACTGGAAGATGAAGAGATAGCTAGAAAAAAATTGGAATTGGAAGCTCAACCTGAAGAAACCTCCAACTTTACCTGTATGGACGAGTACGAGCTGCGCAATCTCCATGGGCGTGCCAAGAGGGTCAGGGACTCTAGCGCCAAAACTCGTCGCACACACCGCATCGCAACCCGGTAGGAACCCACAAGAAGCCTTAGAATGGGATTCCAACTCAGCACCTTTTGTTCTTGGAAGAGTTGCTCTTTTGATTTTATTTTCTAAAATTGTCTATTGTTGGCCTCATTCTGTTGGGAAGCCTCAGAGGCTATGGTTTACCTTTTGGCGGATGTCAGCGTTTTGAATTAGCTTATCTCTAGCTCATGAACATAGCGGATACTATGATATCATTGGATTTTGCCAATTCAACAGTTCAATCTATGATTTCGGATTTATTTATATTGATAAGATATTTCCATTTAGAAGCACCTTAGGATGGCATAGTCTTTACACTAATGGCGAGATTGAAAAGACAAAAGTCCCGGTGGATACCTAGACACCTAGAGACGAGGAAGGGCGTACCAAGCGACGAAATGCTTCGGCGAGTTGAAAATAAGCATAGATCCGAAGAATCCCAAATAGTTCAACTTTTAACTGCCTACCAAATTCATGAGTACTAGATAAAACTATGGAGGGTCGCACTCGAGATTGGTAAAGTCCAGTAGCCGAAAGAATCACTAGCTTACGCTTGACCCGAGTAGAATGGGGCACGTGAAAATCCCGTTTGAATTAGCAAGGAAAACCTTTTTTTTGGAGAAAAAACGAAGACCACCTTGCAAGGGTAAATGCTCCTGGGCGACCGATAGCAAAGTAATACCGTGAGGGGAAAGTGAGACGAACCCCAG
Source organism: Poa pratensis (assembly GCA_947311845.1). Taxonomy (NCBI): domain Eukaryota; kingdom Viridiplantae; phylum Streptophyta; class Magnoliopsida; order Poales; family Poaceae; genus Poa; species Poa pratensis. Next base: position 27,884,281 of record CAMZMU010000037.1, read on the forward strand.
TGGGTAGTGAAATAGAACATGAAACCTTTGAGTTCACAAGTAGTGGGATGGGAAAATGATCTCTGACCGTGTGTTTGTTGAAGAATGAGACGGCGACTCATATGCATGGTTAAGGGAACGGAACCCACAAGAGCCGTAGTGAAATCGATTCGTAATACGGCAACTATCACTACTTATGGACCCGAGGTGATTTATCCATGACCAGGATGAAGGTTGGATGGAATTTAGATGTTGAAGAATCAACGTATGGGTTGTGGTTAGGGGTGAAATGCCACTCGAACCAAGAGATAGTTGGTTCTCCCTGAAATGTCTTGAAACGCTGTAGTTGACTGGGCATTTAGGAGTAAAGCATTGTTTCGGTACGGGCTACCTAGGTGGTACAAAATCGAAGCAAACTCTGAATATTAGACATGATCCAGAAATAACAGGGGTTAAGGTCGGCCAGTGAGACGATGTGGGATGAGCTTCATTCTCGAGAGGGGAACACGGATCACCAGCTAAGTCCCCTAAATGACCGGCATGTGACACGCGCAAAAGATAGCCACGAGTTTACCTCGAAGCAGCCACCCCTTTAAAAGTGTGTGATAGCTGACTAATCAAGAGCCCTTGGACTGAAGATGAACGGGTCTAAACGATTTGACGAAGCTGTGGGATGTTAACAATAGGGGAGTGTTCCGCCTTAAAGGAAAGCAACGGCGAAACTTGGAGTCAAGAAAGTGAAAGCGAGAGTGTCCGCTTGAGTAACGAAAACTTTGGTGAGAATCCAATGTCTGGAAAACCCAAGATTTTCTACACAAGGTTCGTCCATGGTGGGGAGTCAGGGCATAAGATCAGACCGAAAGGCGTAATCAATGGAAAACGCGTAAATATTCCTATACTACACCCCTTGTTGGTACAGGGGGATGGAGTAGGCTAGGTTAGCCGAAAGATAGTTATAGGTTTAAGGACATAAGGTGTGGCCATGGCGCAGCGCCCGTGGGCGACCAGCATAACCGCGTCAGTGCGAGGCATGGGCGATGGGCGACGCATATCGAGGTGCTCGCGGTCACGACCAGTAGGGCAGGCGAGCTCAAACGGTGGTGGTCGACGGCGTCCTTGTCATCGGCGACGAACAGCTCGAAGTCAGATTTATTATCTCGTTCATCTGGAACCTCGACAACGCGTAGCACAACCGATGCACCACGGCAGTACCGTGACAATCCGGGTCACGTTCCGTACCCAGGTTCTAATTGGTCGGCGACAACAGGTCAGCTGAGTTCTCGGGGGGGGGGGGGTTACATTACATAAAATAAAATAAAACGGGAAGAAAATTTGGATAAAAAAATCCGATGCAGGGAGGCCTACAGTTAGAGCATCTCCAACAACTGCCCAAAAATGGAGTGGTGCCCCCAAAAACTGTTTTTTAGGGCATGAAGGGCAAAAAACGCTGCTCCAACAGCTGCCTTATAGCTAAACCGTGCCCCCAAAAATTTTTGGGGCTGCCCAAAAAAAATTCAGTTGGTGATACATATATGGTGAAAGGAAAAGGATGTCGCCTAGGGGGGGGGGTGAATAGGCGATTAAAACTTTTCCGTTTTAGGCTTGATAATTGCAGAATAAAACTAGGTGTTTAAATTAACAAGCCAACAACCTAAATATACTAGGCTTATCTATGTGCACCAACAACTTATGCTAAGCAACACAAGCAACAAGGTGATAGAAAATGAATACTTCAAGCACAAAGGCTATCACAATGTAAAGTGCATAAGTAAAGAGCAAGAGACGATGATGTATTCCCGAGTTCCTACTTTTTAGGGGAGTATGTCTCGTTAGAGAGGTGTGAGACCACAACAACAGGTTGGTCTCAATGCCACAACAGGCTCACCTTCTTCTCCGATGAACCGCACCACAAAGGATTGGTTCACCTTCCACTATCGGAATCCTTCAAGGCGGAATCCGGATCCTTTACAACAACGATCCGGGGCACACACCCACTGAATTGGGGGCTCCCGAACAGCTACAATTGACCACAAGAGGTCTCAACCACCACAATGGCGTCTAAGGTCCAAAAACCCAAGAGTAACAAGCTCACAAATTTTCACTTCCACGAATCCTCGTGGAGAGTACAAACCGATGCACAAAAGCAATGGCAAGAGCACAAGTGCTCAAATCGTTCACTCTCAAATCCCACCAAAAACAACTAATCCTTATGGGGGAAGAAAAGAGGAAGAATAAAGAAGAACTCAACAAATGGAACTCCAAGATCTAGATCCAAAGGGTTCCCCTCACTTAGAGGAGAGATGGATTGGTGAAAATATAGATCTAAATCTCCTCTCTCTTTTCACTCAAAGATATGCAAGAATCATGGGAGGAATTGAGAGATGGGCAAGCTTTCCAAGGTCAACAATGGCAAGAGAGAGAGAGAGAGGGGAAAACGTGCTTGGCTGTAGCCTGTAGGTTGAAGAAGGGGAGGAGTATTTATACCCCCTCCCTGAAATATAGCCGTTACAACTACTAGGGGCGGAATATCCGCCCCCCTTTCAAAATATCCGGCCTAAAAATTCGGTTTCAATAGAGGCTTGCACTTCTCGCACCAGAAATCCTCAAACAAGCTTTTAGGGCCGGATTATCCGGCCCCCAAACCCGGATAATCCGGTTTTAACAGAGAGCTGCACACAGAGACAACAAAACGAAAACTGCAAGAACTTTTTCATCCGGACTCCGATTTTGATGATCTTGGACTCGTTGGAATCGTAACGATAAGCTTTACAAGATCATGCAGAGAAACATCATATTACATCATGTGAGGAGGCGACCAAATGAGGAAAGTTAAGACATCTCTATAAAAGACAAACCGGTAAAACCTCCAACATAAAAAACGCAACAAGGTATGCATATGAAATCCATTTTTGATGAACTAGAGCTTCGTATGGAGATGAACACAAGATCTAAATTCTAAATGGATAAAAACCAAATAAGAACCAAGAAAGATGATACGCCAAGTATACAAAGGTTTGATCTCTCCACAAATATGCGATCAAGTTACTCACTTGAGAGACCCTCTTGATAGTACGCCGTCTATCATATAACCCGGCCTCCCACACTAACACCAAGAGACCGGTAAAATAGAAACCCTATCAAGATCATACCTTTGCCTTGTGCATTCCACTTGAGCTAGATGATGCCGATCTTGACTCTCTCAAGTTCGAACACCTTTCTTGATTGTGCTTGCTAGCACATGCTTGATGAAGACTTCTCCAAATACTCGCCAATACACCATTATGGGAGAGCCTCGTTTAGCTCCGTCTTCATGTATCGACTTGCACTTCATCTTCTTCTCTTGATATAGATGATGGCTTGGAGATAAACATGAATGTTCACTCAATCTTCTTTTCCAAGCCGCATTTGCAATAAGCTCAAAAATCTAGATGACCATTTGTGTGGATCACACCTTGAATATTACTTTGGTCATCACTTTATCTTCTTCTTTCAATCTTGATACCAACGCATGGTGTTCAAGCATTGCCAATGGACAGGCCCTACAAGGATAGCTTAATGCAACCATTAGTTCATAGAGATTGTCATTAATTACCAAAACCACACATGAGGGCACATGCACTTTCATATGGGACACGCCCGGCCATGCCACAAATGCATTTCGGGCGCGCGGGCGCACCCCATCCGCCAGCGTGAAGTTTCCCCTTCTCCCTCCTGTGCAGCCGACCGTGACTTGCCGCCGTCGATTCCGCCGCCACCCACCGCCACCCCAAATCGATAGATCCACAACCGCCTTCCCCACCCGCCATCGATTTTGGCCCGATTTACACCGCCGTCGCTCCACGCCGTGCTCGCCCCCGCGATGTGGTGGCGGCGCCCCAAGACTAAGGCCGGAGCCCGAAGCCCGGTAGCTCGCGGTTGCCGACGAGCAGCACCGGCTACCGCGGTGTTCGGCTCCGGCCGTTCGGCCACTACGCCGTCGAGATCACGTGCGCCGGGATGCGCATGTGGCTCGGCACCTTCCCATCGGCAGAGGAGGCCGCCCGCGTGTACGACACCGTGCCGTGGCGTTACGGCCGTCCGCGCTCGGATTTAAACTTCCCCAACATCGAGAGCGCCGAGCATGCAAACGTCGTCGCCCCGTACTTCCGTGTCGTCTCTCGCGCCGTCGAGGATGAAGACCACAAAACATTGCGTCAGATTAGGGAGGAGCAGACTGATGCGGCGATGATGGAGAGGTACCGGCAGGAGAATCCCGACCTCGTTGCGGCGGAGTACGAGTTTTGGGTGAGCCGGGCGCGAAGAAGATGAAGACATAGGAGGCAGGCCCCTCTATGCCCGCTGGACCATCGACTCCGTGATCAATATCAAAGATTCCGACGAGTCGTTGGGTTTTTCGTCGGATTTTTCCTCGGACGATGAGTCCGGTGTCGACTGGAAGCTGCTGCGGGATGAGCGTCCATAGATGTTTGTAGTTCAAATTTCCCTGGTTTTAGTTTAAATTTCCGTCTTCGTAGTTTAAATTTATGTGGTCGTAGTTTGAATTATGTATGAATATATGGTTTCTAGATTCAAATAAGTTTAAATATGATCTAGTTTATATGAATTTGAACTTGTCTTTGTGCTCTATTTTAGGGCAGCTGCTATGGCAGCCGTTTTTGCCGTGCCCTAAAATAGGGCAGCTGAAACGCCAGAAATATTTCTCGTGCCCTAAAACTTACAAAACTGAGAAAAGTGGTGCCCAAAACCACTTTTTGGACCCTAAAATGGGGTTGCTATTAGAGATACTCTTAGACACGAACAGATCCCAATTCCTAACTTACTTAGGCCTATCTCGTTAGTTGTCAAAGATAAAAAACTTAGGCCCATGAGCCTATCTCCTTGGTAAAAAAACTTAAGTCATAATCCCCGTTCAAAGTACCGAACCCCAACTTTGATCAGACTCCGCTCTCCAAATACTCCGGGCCGCCGGCCAAGGGTTTGATCCTCGTTCCAATATAATTCGCCAACAACCTGCAGCCCCGAAACCCTATACATCGCATTGCGCGATCGCGAACGATGATGGCAGCGGAGCCAGCCGCGCTACCCGTCGACGTCCTCGCGGAGGTCCTCCGGCGCCTCGCGCCGCTCGTCCTGGCCGCTTCCCGGCGGGTATGCAGGGCGTGGCGCGACGCCGTCGACGCCCGTCTGCGCGGCCACCTTTTCTCGCGCTCGGTGCGCGGGATCTTCATCAACTACAGCGCGTATAGCTTCTCGGAGTTCTTCTACCGCCCCTCGACGGAGCCGGCGATCTGTGGAGGGCTCGACTTCCTGCCCGCCGACGGCGTCAGGGTCGTGGACCACTGCCACGGGCTCCTGCTCGGCAGCGACCGGACCGGGAGCGCGAGCGCGAGTACGTCGTCAACCCGGCCACGAGGCGATGGGCGCGTCTGCCCCGACGCCCTCCGCCGCACATGCCGGGGTTTGGCCAGAGGGGGAACGAGATCCTCTAACGTAGAAGAAACTACTGCAGAGGGACGTCTTTGGCTGTGGTCCGCACGTTTCCCATCCAACGGCAGTAGCTCAAACTAGCTGAAACAGTCGGGACAAAGCCCAACGAAGCTCATGGCCTCCGTTGCCGCCGCCGCCGCCGTGGCAGTGCCCGCCTTGGAAGTTCGCCGGGACGCAGAGCAGTACCAACCCAGTGCGGAGAGAAGCCTCGCCTTGTATTGGTCACCGCGCTCGACCTCTGCGCTGCCGCTTCCATGGCGCACGCCGGCCGGCCGGCGTAAGCAGAAGCCAATGTCGTCCTGGTCGCCGCGCTCGATCTCAGCGCAGCCTCTTTCCTGGCGCACGCCAGCCACACCCTCAATAGGAGGAGAAGGAGTCCATGTCCTCCCGGTCGCGGCGCTCATCCTCTGTGTTGTCGTCGCCGTTGAGCTTGCTGGCCGGTTCCTCCAGTTGCTATTGTTATTTGTGACTGAATAAGCACTTCAGTTGCCGCTTGTACATGTGTGCATTCAATTTACATCAGTTACAATCCAATTGCTCGTTTCAATCCAATTGCTGCAGTCGCTTCTCTACTGTTTCTGCACAACTGAAAGTCTGAACTGAAACACACCAGTGCGCCAAGGCAAGCAGCAGACCGATGCAAGGCAAGGCAAGCTGCAGCTCAACGGCCTCGACGGCTCTGTGGCGTTGAGCCTGAGCCCAGGGCAGCGGCTGGCTTCGGTCGCTTCCATGGATAGGCGGCGTCACACCCGGAAGGAGCGGCAATGGCTGACTCCGCCGCCTCCACGCGGAAGGTGAATCAAGGGTGACTGCCGACGACGATGGCCGGAGATGCGAGAGCGATGGCCGGCGATTACTCTGTTTCCATCCAAACAAAATAGGCAGCAGGAAGTCTTTCACGCGACCGTCGTCCGATGCGAAACGAGCGGACAACAGCCAACAACGTCCCTCTGCAGTAGTTTGTTCTACGTTAGAGGATCCCGTTCCCCAGAGGGCCTACCTCGCGTTCGAGTGGTTCGACCCCGCCGTATCGCCGCACTACGAGGTTTTCGTGATCCCGCGCCTGCCAGCCGCTAGCGAATCAGATGATGAGGACGACGAGGCGTTGCTTCAATCGGAGTGGCCTCCCGCGTCATACGTACTGCAAGTGTTTTCGTCGATGGCCGATCGGTGGGACGAGAAGACCTTTCTCCGGGAAGGGGGGGCCGCAGGGATCGTCGCCGACATGGATTCAGATCGATCATATGATAGGTACCATGCCGTCTACTGGCGAAGCGCGCTCTACATCCATTGCCAACATGGTTATCTTGTGAGGTACGTACTCATTCTCATTCTACCTTCCACATATATATGTACGATTCACTCGCATGGTCATTACTGTAACCTATTTTATCCGATTGTTTACGTTTTGCAGAATGTCCTTGACAAATCACACGTACAGAGTAATCAGACTACCAGGCCCCAATAGCTACCATTTGGGGAGATCGGTGGGAGGGGTATATTGCGCAGAAAAAACTTACCCGAATAAGCTTGAGCTTTGGCACCTAGATGAATCACGCGATCAAACAGAATGGGTGTTAAAGCATGATATCAATCTCGAGACTTTTGCACGCAAGTTCCTTCCATTTTACCACCGTAAGATGTTTGAGGAGGACCCTGCTCTACAAATGGGCCAACCATGGAAGCAACAGCATGTTAACTATGGAAATAGAAAGTGCAGCAGAGCACCAGTGGAGAAGAAATATGACTGGAACTCTGACGAGGACAATGTTCTTGACATGGAAGATGTCGCTGATGGGGGCTATGGTGGAGGTTATCGTTTCGTTGGATTTCATCCTTATAAAGAGATTGTATATCTGGATTTTGATATGGGGAGAGTAGTGGCATATGCCTGGAACAGCTCAAGATTCCAGTTCCTGGGCACCTTAGAACCAGAAGATCACCATTACGGTTTTCAAGGGACAAAACCATCTTTCACGTACACGCCTTGTTGGATGGGCGAGTTTCCTGGAAACGAGCAGGAATCTCAGCTTGAAGATGAGGAGATAGCTAGGAAAAAAATTGGAATTGGAAGCTCAGCTTGAAGATAACTCCAACTTTACCTATGTGGACGAGTACGAGCTGCGCAAACATCGTGGGCTTGCCAAGAGGGTCAAGGACTCTGCCGACAAAACTCGTCGCAGACACCGCATCGCAGCTTGGTAGGAATCCACCTTCACCGACATGAAGTCTAAGGCGACGAAGTTTGACCTTGGCAACTGGCAAGTCCACCATTGAGCTCAGCACTGAGAACGCTGGATCCAAGCTGATTCATTAGTTTCCTTTCAAACAAAGATAAGCAGAGCAGGTATGTGCCAAGAATTTGGAATGTCAACTTGAAGGTGAGCAAATATCAGGACAGCGTTTACTCATGTTGCCAACTTGAAGGTGAGATGTCAGGACAGCGTTTAGGCCCTGCGCTTGAAACTTGTTGGCCCGATGGAAAACAAAGTTTTAGACCTTGTTCGTATATATTGCACTGTCTTGGAAAAAGCCAATCATATCCACCGGTAATTTTGAAGGACACTCTGGTGCAATTTATTTATATATATACATGAAAAGTAAATAATGCACATACCCGACATAAATCATTCAATCCGATGTGTATCCAGACTAGTAGATTGGTAACAGTTATTCGATGACGAAACTCGACTTGTAAAATTACATAACATGTTATGATACATACAAAAAACCGCAAAGTTCATAACCACCATTTTCACTGTTTACACAACTTCACTACTTACTGAAGAGTGAACAAACAACCATAGTTCAATCGTCTTGAATCAACACATTTTTCACATTGCTGCTAGCAAACAAGCATGCAGAAGACAATGGCCATAAAACCAAGTTTAATCTGGGGGTGAAATATAGAAGCCATTTGTTATGGTTTGTCCTGTGGTGTCCCCTGGGAGCGAGTATGTCTTCCACGAGTAACCAGATTTTGATTATGAAATCTAGTATTCATCTTCAGCAGCACTAGCAGCACTCAAATCGACACTAAGATCAATAGCCTAAAATGGGAAATCGAGGATAGAGTTAGAATGTGAAGTAGAGCTAGTCAGCACCAGTTTTTGTGACCTGTTTAATCCTACCTGTAAAGTTCTATAACCAAATTGAGCAGCCATCTTACGAGGCGTACTTATGCAATTTACTCCCTTTTCTTTAGCAAACCATTCATGGAACAGAAGAAGAGTATAGGAAAGGTACTTGCACCATAATAAAAGGAGATACTAATAGGATGTACACACGTAATTAGCTAAAACTACGAGAAGCACTACAAATTTTGAGAGGAAAATGAAGATGAAACATTACCTTTCCAGTGATCATTGTATACATGTTAAGAACGTCTGTCACAGTTGTCTCAAAATGTGTGGTAGCATCATAGCTCTACAGAGAGAAGAATTGTTGTAAGCATCCAACAGTCTAAAATAATAAAACCGATTGTTACAATGCATATACTGTAAAATTTACCGTTGAGATGAAGCAATTATCAAGAGATGGTTCGTTCACTGGTTCATATCTGTCATACATATCAAAAAACAGCTCATCTACTGGACCAAGCAGATCAATGCCAGGCTTCAGTTCGGACTGTATATTATCACTCTCCGCTTCTGCAGAGACAAATGCAATGAACTTTCCTTTGGGTGCAACGTTGTGAGTGTATGAGCAACCGAAGACATACCTAACAAGAGAGGACCAATAGAAATATGATGTCATAAATGAGGATCACATAATCCATAGCAATAAATATAGTCATTCATCAAATGAAAACTGTTGGGCTTGAGATAAGCCTCACATGTCTGACTTGCGTCCAAGTTGTTTCTGTGGCAAAATAATCTGGACTGAGTGGGACTCATTTGTATTCGGGATTGGATGGCTCATAATAGCGATTGCACGTGCAACTTTGCCAATCTTCCTAACCTGTTGAAAAACATGTGCAAACCATCAGCATTTGGACGCAACGTACATTAAGACATGAGGTTGTAGTCAATATGAACTACTCAAGAAGGGAAGACAAAAACGAAGATAAAGACCAATGCTAGACTAATGTGTCTGCAATCAGTTAGTCCTTAACAAAATACAGGTAAGAAAAATATTAACCTTGTTGGTTAAGTACGAAGGATCACAGACAACTTTCTTGCATTTTGCGGTTTCACCTTCTGATGTAACACCACACGCTTTTCCTTCCATATCGAATTCAACCTACATGAAAAAGAGGCCAGGTGAAAAAGAGTGATTTGTTTGCATACAGATAATGTGATTACTAATGGGCAAGTGACAAATAATACCTTGCACTCTGGCTTACTTAACATGTAAGTACCACCATAAACAGCACTTAGACGTGCAAAGCCCTATAGTGTAAGAAAACGTTGTGGTATATGAGCATCTCAAATAACATGTATCAGTAGTATGAAGATAAAGGAATAGAAAAATAAAAACCGACTGACCTGAGGCAGCTCACCCAGCCCATATAATGGATAAATATACGGCGAGCCCCCTTGAAAACGTGCAAGAGACTCTGAATATAACTAAAAGCAAATGATGATAAATGTGACTGAAATCCATGTACAAAGCACAACCAAACAAAAGCAATGGCACACTAAAAGGAAGAACAACTACAGGAATTGGATTATGAATAATTGACAACTACAGTAATTATAAATCCGTTCCCTAGTTCTTGTCGTGGTTTTAGTTCAAATTTGAACTAAACCCACGACAAGAATTATGGAACAGAGGGAGTTAGAAATAAGGACCATCTAGCAGAGCTTTTGTCAAGACTTACTTTCATCCTTTTCACAGTATCAAGTGCTGGTTCATTGAGATGACGATCATCCCTATGGAGAGCAAGCGCGTGGCCAATGAAATCCACTGTATCATCACTTAAACCATATTTTCTGAAAAAGCACAGGTGGAAACAGATAATTATTTTTGTGCAGCAAGGGATAACAGCAAGCACAAAAAATATCCTTTCACAACATGTGGAACGTTAAAGGGCAAGGACTCTTAAAAGCAAAAAAACTATGTTGAAGTAGGTCCACAAATCCACGATAGGGGAGATGGAACATATGTTAAGCAATTTTTGAGGAAACTGAAAAGAATTATGGAACGATACTCTATACGTGCAACTGAAACCAACTCATATGATCCGAAAAAAGTGGCGCTAGTATAGTTAGAAGATTGTGCTGCGTACGTTAAACTCCCCCGACACTTTTATCGGATCGAGGGAGTATTTGATTTGCCTGAACCACATTTATATTCATGGTTCCCAAGCATTGTGTGCTACCCTGACACCATTAGAATTGTGGGGCTAATCCCAACTATCTAACGCTACTGGGATTCAGTAGACCAAACTAGGTAGACGACTTGGGAGAGTTGCAATTTGTTTATGAGTAAGATTACTGATGAAGCAAAATGGACAGAATGCAGCCACCATTGATGCACTCACGCTATCAATTCTTTAGTTGTCACCACTGTAAGGTCCAGCCCCTGATGTGTTTTTGGATCAGCTTCATTGTAATCTTGGACAAAAATGAAGAAATTCCTTGCTCTGCGCTTTTCAAAAAGGCCCATCAAAGGAGACTTCAGAGCCTCCATATCAGTCGCCGGAACCTTGTGGATCTGATTGAACATGATGAAAGAAACAAAGTAAGTTGCACCTCTAGCATAGGATCAGATTCCAGAATCCAACAACCTATGGAAGATATAGGACATATGATGTTGATAGAAACAAAGGGAGGACATAAGCTTAATAATATACCTTCCCTTTGCTGAAGACAAAGCTCCCATCAACGGCTTTGAATGACAAATACTTCGTTACATCAGTGTGAATGAGGGTCCGAACCAATGTCCCGTTTGCCATCATAAACTGATCAAGAAATGTTTTGTGATAATCAATGAACAAAGAAACATAAATCTGGACAACTACCTTACATTTTTTTTTTCTGTTAGTAATACATGAGGTTTTCACTCTTTGTTGAATCAGTCAATCACCACATTTATCACATAAAGAAGTTTCATGTGTTTCCCATGAAGATAAAACAATGCACCATCATGAGGGTTGTTTCATCATCGCAAGCAAAGGTGTATAGCTGTGCTGTAAAGATAGTTTTGCATGGGAGGAGACTGTACTACCTTTGGAACCATGTCTACATTGTAATCTTTGCTCGAGCCTAGATGTGCCGGGGGCTTGTCTTCCCCTCTAAATCTCTTCCAGAGCTGTTCCAATACCAAAACAAAAATGCTTGGTTGTCAATGTGATGAAAAAATCGTTCAGAAGAAATGTTTAATACATCTAGAACATCCAGCATCGATATAAACTCAATGGACATGCTTACCTGGTTAAGGTTGAGAGAAGTGGAATCTCCACCATAGTAGTCATTTCTATCCATGTGCAACACCTGGAATGTCATCACACACACATTCGTAAAGGGGTTCAAAAAGTGAATATCCAGCATTAGTACATTACTCCCAATAATGCAAGTACTTTTAAAGAGGGACGTAAAAGGGCACAAGGCTCGTGAGCTAGGCTCAGAACAAATACTCATATATGTGTATTAGCGTGTCATTACAGAAGTGGGTGGTCAATCAGGCCCCTAATGAGCTTCAAAATTTATGCTTTGCACGTTTTGGGGGGATAGATTAAAAGAACTACTCATATTTTCTGCTGTTTATCAAAAACGATTATGTACATATCTGTACAAAGACGTGTTGGGAACAAGGCGTAGTGTTATGAAAGATTCTACTGTTAGCAATAAAAAATAATAACAAAGTCACTTTGTTACAAGGAATTTGCGTAAGTTGCTCGAGGTGATTGTGTTTCTTAGCAGGTTTTCAATAGACAGGAGATTAAGGCATATGAACTCACATGTACCTTCCTCTGATTCCCTATCCCATCTCAAAGAAATAACTAAATGAAAACTCATAGAGAAAACTGCTTCGTCCAACCAAATACAAACAAATCTTATGTCAAAAATACACTCTTAGAAAAAATGCTAAGAAAAAAACCTTAATAAACTTCCTCCAATTAATGCACATCATTATCTTATCCGACAAAATCCTCCTAATAAATCAATGTCCTTGTCCATTATAAACTTACCATAAGAATATTTTCTAATAAAACCTTTTTCAGACGCAAGGATAAATCAAATGTCTGTGTTTAGACAAATTGACTGGAACCTCGTTTGCACAGGGCTATCGGACACAGCGCCACCGCCACATCTGACAGTGGACCCAACATGTCTCCCTTTCCGTTTTATCCTCCCATAACTTCCTTCCATCTTTCGTTTCCGCTTTTTCCTCTGACCATGGGCGCTGCTGCTCTTCTTTTAGCGCCATATGCATAGCTGGCCTTTTATGCTTGCCTTTTCGGTTGATGCTGATCGACTTTGGCGTTAACTGGGCGTGAATCTAGACGAGTAGACTGCTTATGTCATCTCACCTACAATGGGGTCCTCTCCTATAAATCAATAGTGTATCACTATTTTTCTCTTTATTTTCATTTGATTCACCTCAACTTGATGTTCCTTGTGCAGCTCCGCCCTGGCATCGAGTGCATCTATGCGAGCTCGAATCAGGAGGTATTGTGTGGCACTGGCACTGGCACGGAGGCGTGCAGCTCCACCATGAGCACCAGAGGGGTTAAAGCTCAAATTTAGTTCCACCGACAAGTTGAGCAAGGCTACTGTGCTGGTCCAATGTCACCTTACTATGCAAAATGGATGCATAAATTCATTATGCTACTTCTCAAAGAAATAATCTTAGCAGGAGGATAATATTTTCCAATAAAAGCATCTTTGCATTTAGTCCATGAATCAATACTATTTCTAGGCAAAGATATCAACCATTCTTTAGCACGTCCTCTCAAGGAGAAAGGAAAAAAGTTTCAGTTTAATAATATCACCATCTACTTCCTTGAGCTTTTGCATTTCACAAAGTTCAACAAAATTATTAAGGTGAACAGCAGCATCATCAGTACTAACACCAGAAAATTGCTCTTTCATAACAAGATTTAAAAGTGCTGGTTTAATTTCATAAAATTCTGCTGAAGCAGCAGGTGGAGCAATAGGTGTGCATATGAAATCATTGTTGTTCGTGCTAGTGAAATCACACAACTTAGTGTTCTCAGGAGTACTCATTTTAGCAAAAATAAAAACAGTACAGAAAATAACTTGAAAGTAAACTAGATGCAAGTAACTAATTTTTTTGTGTTTTTGATAATTGAAAGCAAACAAGATAATATAAAATAAACTACGCAAGACAAAAACAAAGTAAAGAGATTGGAAGCGCGAAACTCCCCTTGCAGAAGACTGCTGTCTCCCCGGCAACGGCGCCAGAAAAATAGCTTGATGACGTGAAACACACGTTCGTTGGGAGACCCCAAGAGGAAGGTATGATGTAGTCAGCAGCAAGTTTTCCCTCAGAAAGAAACCAAGGTTATCGAACCAGTAGGAGCAGCAACTCTTCAGAAGGTTGTCAACGGCGCCAGAAAAATAGTGTTGTTGATGCGAGTCTGGACTGTTGACGTGGAATCTGCACACAACACAATCAAACTACTTTGCCCTAACGAAACAGTGAGGTTGTCAATCTCACTGGCTTGCTGAAAACAAAGGATTAAACGTATGGTGTGGAAAATGAGTATTAAATTGCAGAGAATGAAAAAGGAACAGTTTGCAGTTTGTGGTTGTTTAATCAGTATAAAAGAATGGACCGGGGTCCACAGTTCACTAGTGGTGTCTCTCCATAAAAGATAACTAACATGTTGGGTGAACAAATTACAGCTGGGCAATTGACGAATAGTGAGCGCATGACAATGCATATACATGACATGTTGATTACTATGATATTTAATTGGGCATTACGACATAATACATAGATCGTTATCCAACAGCATCTATGACTAATAATCCACCGCCGGGTTGTCATCCGAGTTCCCCATTGGTATTAAGTTGCAAGCAACGGATAATTGCATTAAGTAAAGTGCGTAATGTAAATAAACACATATGTCCGTGGACATAGCATCGTTAAGTTATCCCTAGTGGCAACAGCACATCCACAACCTTAGAACTTTCTGTCACTGTCCCAGATTAAACGGAGACATGAACCCACTATCTAGCATAAATACTCTCTCTTGGAGTTACAAGCATCTACTTGGCCAAAGCATCTACGAGTAACGGAAAGCATGCAAGATCTTAAATAACATATAAGATAGATTGATAATCAACTTGACATAATATTCAATATTCATCGGATCCCAGCAAACACAACATGTAGCATTACAATAATATGATCTTGATCATGTAGGGCAGCTCACAAGATCTAAACATGATGGCACAAAGTGGAGAGACAACCATCTAGCTACTGCTATGGACCCGTAGTCCAAGGATGAACTACTCACGCATCACTCCGGAGGCAGGCATGGCGATGTAGAAGCCTCCGGTGACGATTCCCCTCTCCGGCAGGGTGCCGGGAAGAGGTTCTGAACCCTCCCGAGCTAGGGTTGACGACGGCGGCGTCTCTGGAACTTTTCGTGGATATTTGCTCAGGTACTTAGGGTTTTCGCGTCGGGGGGGATAAGTAGGCGAAAGGGCGGCGGCTGGAGAGGCCCGTGGGGCCCACACCACCCCAGGGCGCGGCAGAGGGGGGGCCCGCGCCCTGGCCACGTGTGGGGACCACGTGGCTCCTCTCCGTCGCCTCTTTGGTCCGTCAGATGAGTTCTGGTAAAATAGGGACTCCCGTGTAGTTTCGTCCAATTCCAAGAATATTTCCAGACTAGCTTTTCTGGAATACAAAAACAGCAGAAAACAGGAACTGGCACTTCGGCATCTTGTTAATAGGTTAGTCCCAAAAAATGTATAAAAGTGATATAAAGTAGATGCAAAACATGTAGCAATTGGTATAAAACAAGCATGGAACATCAAAAATTATAGATACGTTTGAGACGTATCACCAGCATCCCCTCATTTGCCTTTGTGTAGCTCACATCCCGCTCCGGGCTCACCATTGGCGGCTCCGCGAACGAGCGCAGCAGGCGGACCGGCGACGAGCAGGCGTAAGCGTCAGGACGAGCTCGTGGAGCCGGGCGAGCCTGTGGAGCAGGACAAGCATGTGGAGTAGGGCGAGCTTGAGGAGCTGGACGGGCCTCTGGGCACTCCCTCTCCAAGTGGCCGGAGCGGACGCAACGGCGGCAGCAGATCGGGTCGCTGCACACGGCGATGAAGTGCCCCTTCTTCAGACACTTGAAGCACAACCCAAGAAGATGTGGAGGAATTTGTGGACGAGGGCGTGGGCGGGCAGCGCCGGTGGGTGGGAACTTTGAAGTCCTCGTAGGGGGAGCAGCAGCCTGACGGGAGCGGCGGTGTTGCACGATCTGCCATGGCCACTCCAGTTCTTCCTCACCGTCTTCAAAGTCGGCCGCATCAGCCGATGGCTTGGAGGAGCCGGCCCCGTCGGGACGAGAAGATCCCCACGCACCAGACCAATCCTGGAGCTAATGCGGCGAGGTTGGCCAACCGGCGGCAGCCCGCGCGGAGGCAAGCAACGCGGCGGCGTGCCGGCCAGCTCGCCCTCCTCCAGATCCAGCGAATCTGGCACCTCAGATGCAGCTGAGCCCTCCGCATCGATACAGTCCGCCCAAGAGAACGGGCACGGCGACGGTGACAGGGTGGGTGGACGCATGGGAATGAGCTTCGGTGACTTTGTGAAAGACAAAGTCATGTGACTTTGAGTCACTTACATGTGCACCCCACACATGGTGGGTCCCACCCCACACATGGTGGGTCCCCCATTTCAGTGAAACAAAGTCACATGACTTTGTCTTTCACAAAGTCACCGAAGCTCATTCCGGACGCATGAGGCTCGTGGGGGTGGCTGCAGATGCGTTTCAAGGGGCTGGAGGCCGGTGGGGGTGGCCGGGAATGTTTCCAGAGATAAGTACAATAAAATTATACAGTATCAATTTACTCTATTGTTTTGTTTGTTGATATATACTCCTTTTGCCAGGCGTGCAGTTAATGGCGTCTGTCAGGCTTCATGACAAACGCACGCACTGATCAATTCCTCAACAGAGCAAAACAGAGAAGTTTATTAACGCTCTACTGAAAGCACGCATTGATAGATACCTGATCAGTAGCATTGAATGGTTATCATGCTGCAGGCCCCCATCCTGATCCGCGTTTTACTTCACTCGCTCCCCCGATCGATACTCCTTTTTTTTTTTTTGGAAGCTGTACAGTAGGTTTCCCTACTGCTTATTTTTATTTTTTAGATCGATACTCCTTATGATCGTAGCTGAACGTTGGTGAACAAAGGGGGCTACAAATGAGAATTACCCGAGTAAAAAAGAAACTGAAACTGTGGTTGGTAGGAGAACACTGTGTCCTCTTCTCGATCATGAGGCCGCCGAGGCCGGCCACACGTGCATCACATCTAAACAAGCAAGGCTAGAAAGTAAACACACACAAACATAAGATTCCCGGTTACAAACACGACGCATGACAAACAGAGAAGAAAAAACGACACCTAGACAGACTGCGCCACTAACCAGAGTTGTAGAGCAGCGCAAATCACGGCGCCGGCCTCGCCACATGCTCGGCACGGCACAACGAGGGAAACTATACTACAGCTACTCCAGTACGTAGGAGTTGCTACTACAACACACACCACGCCGCGGCGTGTACTTTGTAGAGCACTAGAGCATGAGTGGCGCTCATATGTCCACGGTAATGTCGGCCGTGGTGGGAGCCGGGGCGCCGCGACGGGTGGTGCGGCGGTGGGGACGTCGGCCGAGGCTGCTCCGCCGGCGCCTGCGGCCATGGCGAGGAGCATCTGGCGGAGGCCGCGCGCGTACTCGAGGAGGCGGTCGATGGAGGGGATGGTCTCCCTCACCTCGTCCTGCGCCTCGAAGTCGCGCAGCCAGGCGTGGAAGAGCGGGAACGCCTCGGCGTCCACCAGCTGCACGCCCGTCACCTCCTCGAAGACGGCCAGCCAGTAGGAGCCGCACCCGAGGACGACGTCGAGGAAGCCGACGTCGTCACCGCCGAAGAACCGCCGGCCCTTGAACGCGCCCTCCCGCAGCTCCGCCTCCAGCAGCGCCAGGTTCTCGTGCACCTGCCGCACCGCCGCCTCCTGGTCCTCGCCCGTCGACGCGAACACCGCGCCCACAGCAGGCCCAAGCTGCATTAATTCCAGAGAAAGAGTTTAAAACATTTTCCACCGATGGGACAGACAAGAACCATGACTGCTCCGCGTGTGTGCACGCACGTACCTTGTCGTCGCCGAAGTGGCACCAGAAGCGTGCGACGGCGCGGTCGAAGGGGTCGGCGGGGAGGAGCTGGCGGGTGGCGGGGAATGCGTCGTCGAGATAGTGGAGGATGATGGCGGACTCGGCGAGGGAGCGGCCGTCGGGGAGGACGAGCACAGGGACCTTCTTGTAGACGGGGTTGTGGCGGAGCAGCGCCTCGCTCTTGCTGCCGAGGTCCTCCTCCGCGTACTCGAACTCCAGCCCCTTGAGCCGCATCGCCAGCTGCACGCGGTGCGTGTACGAGCTCGCCCACGACCCCAACAGCTGCAGTGGCTGCGGCGCAGCGCTACCAGCGTTCTCCGGTGCAGCGCTACCAGCGTTCTCCGACGCCTTCTCCATGGCAGGCAAGCTACGTGAAAGAAAGAGAGAAAACTCTGTTCGATCTTCTTGCTTAGGATGCTCGGACAGTGTTCGTAGCTTAGCTTGCAGTGGAGTGGGATTCTTTTTTGGTGTGTGGCTTGGACTTGTGCGGGGAGAGGGTTTATATAGAGTGGGAGAGGTCTTAGGTGGGCTCCGCGCGCGAGTGAAGTGGCTGGTGGGGTCCAGGTGTCAGCGGGGTGGGATTTAGCAGGCTGGGCCACGGAAGATGGTGAAAGATGGGCCGGGCAGGCTTCCACGGCAAGGCACACCCTGCTCGTCGTGGACTTTCTACTCTCACTGGGAAGTGTGAACCTGCTTAATCACTTTACTACTTTACTGCTAGCAGCAGTGATTTGTTTATCGGGTGGAGTGTAAAAAGAAGTTCTCACGGGGCGCTGTCCGGCGGATCGATGATGCTCACGCGGTGAGGACAGTAATAAAGTAGTTTCTGTCTGGTCGCTCGTTGACAGTCGTGAGCGAGCTAAGCTTTTGCCTCGCAGCTCCGGTGCATTTGCGTCTGCATTACCGAGGAGCCATAGGTAAAAAAAAAAAGACGCGGCGATCGAGAAGTCTTTGACTTGCTCCCCAATGCTACTGCTCTCTGGCTTGCAGCACAATCCGGCCGGGGAGTGTCTGAATTTTCACCTCGTGGTGATCTCTGGACAATGTACTGCATCAAGTGGTGGGTGAAAGATACTAACCGAGATCATTGTAGATAAACCAAGCAGCTCGTGTGAGAGTCTGGTCAATGCCTACATGAGAAAGCCCTAAACCTGGATCGGCGCGCTTGACTAAAATACCACGTTCGCGACCAAACCGGAAAGGGATCTGTAGCGCGTTTGACTGAAGATCCACCTATATATACTCGTCCATGAGGCTCAATAATACATCCACCAATTCCGCCAATCTCATAATTCTACATGATATCAGAGCAGCACGTCCTCTGACCTAGCCGCCGCCGCCGCGCTTCCGCACCGCGCCGCCCCCGGGGAGATCGATCTACATGATTTCTCCCGGGGGCCGCGCCACCCGTACCTAGGGTTCGTCCGCCGTTCGTGTTGATCGGCTGCCCTGGAGTCTTTTTTTCCGGTCTCTTGATCCGGTTTTTCTCTCTTTTGCCGGTCGTTTTTTTATCGGCGTTTCTTTTTTGGTTTTCTGATCTAAGATCGTTTGCGTCGCCCGCCACCACCGTCATCTTCTCGCGCCTCTACTCCGACAACGGCATCGACCTGCACCGGCCCCCTCCTCGACAACCGGCTATCGCGGCCGACTCGCCGGCGCCGACTTCGCACCGTTCGGCTCCTCCAAGCCGGCTATCGCGGACGACACGCCGACGCCGACTCCGCATCGACCGGCTCGTCTTCACCGACCGCGCAGCAAGGCCGGACGCGCCGTCCACGGGACGTCTCGACGCGTCGCCGCCGGCTTCTCTCGCTTGCAAGGTCTCCATCGCCGGTTCGTCTTCGCCGTCATCGACCGGGACTTCATCGACAACTTCGCCATCGACTCCGATCTGCGCGTCGTCGCCGCCATGGCGCGTTCCGCGCTGCGTCGGTCTGATCAACCGATCGCGCGCCAGCACCGCCAAGCACGTCCCCGAGCACGCGCCTACCACCGATCGAGCTACAGGCTGCCGCCGCGCCGCCGCCATTGGTCCATGTTGCCGGCAGCCAACGCGCCTTCCCAAGCGTGTACGCCGCTGGCGATACCGTCGTCGCCCCGACCCGCGCACTGCTGCTGCGTCGCCCCTTCGGGCTGTAGCACCGCGGCACGCGGTCCTCTTCGCCGTCCCTGCGCGTCGACTTCTACGTGGTATGCGCCGCGCAGACTCCCTCGGCGTGGGAACGCCACCGTCCGCGCATGGTCTTCGTCAAGCCGCCGGGTTCTTCCTCGCCTACTTCGCGTAACACCGCCGCCATCTACAGGTAACCTGCATGGCCACCTCAAGCCGTCGCAGGTGCCGCCGACCACCCCTTGTCCAGGCGTCCAGCATGGCCACCCCCGGCCGCCGCTGCCTTCGCCGCCTTCTACATCTTCGTCCACCACGACCACGTCGCCAGCGTCATCATCCTCGTCCCCGACTACGTCTACTCCGACAACCGCGGACGACATCGGCACCTTCTACCCCCCGCTGATTGGCGCCGCAATCGTCGTCGAGTCCTCCTCTGCTGGCCCCTCCGACGCTGGCGTATGGTTCACGGTGGTCCCTGCCCCCGCATGCACGGTACTGGCAACACCGGTGCGTGCCTTCGCCCCCGACGTGTCCCCGGGTCTGGCAAGCCCGGGTCGGCGCCTCGTCTACATCGGCCTCGACAACGTCTTCGGCATCGACTTCCTCCTCTACGACTGCCTCGACCACGTCACCGATTTCTTCTATGCGTACTCGGCTCTGGCAAAGCCGGAGTATGTCTTCGTCCCCGACGTGCGCCTTGTTCCGACAAAACAATGGCCGCACCTCGTCCTCGACGGCTCGTACTGCGTCGTCCCCGGAATCGGCATCCTCGACGACTGCCTCGACGCGTCCCCGTCACTCTCCTCGCGTACTATGCGCAAGCGGCTTCTTCTGCGTCTACCTCGACACCGGCAACCCCGACCACGACATCGACCACGGCGACCCCTCGCACGGCTACCACGACCAAGGCTGCACCGCCCAACGCTCTCGGCTCCCTCGACATCGGCAACAAGGGCTACCACCTCGCTTGAGCTCCTCATCAGCTTCCTCTACAGTCCAAGTATCGGCGCCACGACACCGTCCACGATGTTCCCGCTCCTACTGCGGGGCATGTCAGCCCATTGGATTCTACTTCGGCTTATCTCCAGTCTGACCGTCCGCGACGCTCCAGTTGTTCACGACGCTACCGCTACGACTGCGGGGGATGTTAGAGTATACGTGTACGGTTCGGTTATGGTAGTATAGATAGAGATAGGATCTGTTTCCGTATGATGCCTAACTTGTCTTGTACTCCAAGTCGGTCCCTTGTACGCCTATATATACTCGTCCATGAGGCTCAATAATACATCCACCAATTCCGCCAATCTCATATTTCTACAGCCTGCACCCAGAATTAGCCAGGCCGGCCGGCCGGCAAGAAGCACTGCGGCACAATATTTCACCGGTCGTCACAATATTTCTTCAACCAAGCTGCGTGGAACTTCAGGATTTCTGCCGATTCTTTTGTAGTGCGAGGGACTGCGGCACTGCGTACACAGCGCGGAATAGACCTGACCATGGCATATCGGCATGGGCAACGGCCAAGGAAGGCGACCGGCCTTTCGACGGTGAATAGCAACAGGAACCGGGGCAAGACGGCACGACCAAAAGCCCCCCGTTCCGTCGAATCGTTTCCATCAGCCTGCCGCTGTGCGTGTTGCGCTTTTCTCGCGTGCTGTGGCACCGTCGCCCTGTCCCGAAATTCCAGTGATCGTTTTCACAGCACCATTGGTGTTGTGTTACAGTGTTACTGCATTGCCAAACTTGCAAGTGTTCATTTTCTCACACGCCGAGGAGATGGAGGCAAAAACGACAAATCTAACCCTGACACGAAACTTCAGCACAAAATGAACCCTTTTCGAAAGTTTAGCCGCATCTAACCCTTTTTAGTACCGCTCAACATAGATGCGGTAGACTACACGGGGTACCGCCAGGGTCACCGGCGGTATCAGTCCTGGTCCACGGTCTGCGCTGACGTGGCGATACCGCCGTTTAAAGTGGCGGTAGGGTTAAACATAGTACCGCCAGGGTCACCGGCGGTACCGCTTTACATGGTACCGCCGTGATGACGCGCGGTACGAGCTGGGAGTTAAGTGGCGCTGCCGCCCCTGTCCAGCCCGCATCTCTCCCCTCTTCCTCTTGTTCGAATATACGGCGGCGGCGGCTAGGCGAGCTCTCTCTCCCCTCTCCCCTCTCTCCTCTCCCCTCTCCATTTGCGGGTTGGGTAGGGGCGGGAACATACGGCGGCGGCGCGAGGTCTCTCTCCCGTCAGGTTAGCCTATCATCTCTCTCAATTTCGTCCAAATGTAGATGATTTGTTGAAACCCTAGATGATTTGTTCCAAACCTAGATGGTATATTTGCACTAGTTGATTTTCTATAAATTTCGGCCATAAACCTAGTACCCTAGATGGTAAATTTCGGCCGAATCTATATGCTATTGTTCAAACCTTAGATGCTCTAATGTTTGTTGGCATACCGTGTTTGCCTCTTACTTATTTCATCTAGATTCATGAGAAATTTCTTGTAGTGTATGTACATATTTGTGTCCTCAAATTTTTATGGTCCTCAAATTTATTGTAGTGTATGTAGAAATTTCTTGTAGTGTATGTAGATATTAGTGTATGTAGATATTTGTGTCCTCAAATTCATGAGAAATTTCTTGTAGTGTATGTAGAAATTTCTTGTAGTGTATGTAGATTATGGTAATTTACGAGAATGTTTTGCATTAGGATGGATGGCCCGCCGGAACGTTATTACCCCGGGCTTGATTTGGTTGATTTGGTGTACGACAAGGAACATCGTGCCCGGCTTATCGAGAGGGGAGATATGGACTTAGCTGAGAAGGTATGGCTTAATGTTCTCCTTTTTTTTGTTGCAATTACAAAGATAGTGACCACAACATGTTTTCCTCTTTCGCAGCCTATCGGTCCTATGCGCATGAGGGCCATAGTGCGGAGGACATGCCCTACGATGTTCGGTACGAGCCATACTTTGAGGCGGCTGGTCTTCTCCCATTTGTCCTTCAGTTCAAGCGTAAGACGCCGGCGTTCAACCACACGGCCATTACCGCCCTTATTGATCGTTGGGAGGCCCGAGACCCACAGTTTCCATTTGCCATGTGGAGAGATGACGGTCACTCTTGAGGATTTTGCCATGATCACGGCTCTTCCGATCGACGGAGCCGCTTTGACTGGGAGGGTGGATCTTGTCGGGTGGCGCCAGCGGGTTCTTGGTCTCAGCGGCAGATTACCACCGGTGCCGCCGGAAGGAGTGAAAGATACTAGGCCAGCGGGTGTCTCGTATTCGTGGCTTCGACAGTTTGGGCCATGCCCGGCGGATGCCGATGCACCGATGGTGCAGCAGTATGTCCGGGCATACATGTGGTATGTGTTAGCCCGGGTGATCTTTCCAGATGGGTCAGGGACACAACCTCGTGGATGTGGCTTGATCCATTACGTGATTTGAACGTCAAGTACAGCTGGGGGTCGGCGGGTCTAGCCTTTCTTTACCGTCAGGTAGTTTATTTGCATACCTTTCTTGTGTATGTTGCTTTCATTTGGCATTTGACATGATTGTTATTGTGCAGCTGGACCATGCATGTCGTAAGAAGGGAAAGGGAGCCTCGTTAAACGGTGCTGCTTGGCCCCTCACGATTTGGATGTGGGAGCGGATTCCAGTTGGACGTCCTCGCAAACTCCCACCAACTCCATGGGATTATGACCTTGATGGTGATGATGAATGGCGGCTGCCAACTGTCGCGTACACATGGGATAGAGTGGAGGGGTACAAAGACTTGTCCATGGGCCGTTACAAGAGCTATACCAATGAGCTTGACACGCTGTCTTATGACTTGGTATGTTGTTGTAACATTAAATTTGACACACCTTTGTGACATCTAGCATTGAAACTAATGCTTTTTGTTTTGTAGGTCATATGGAGGCCATACACACGGGAAAGGGGTTTCCGTCTCAACGCGATGTGTACGCGTGACGAGAACCTACGGCGCATTAAGTGTCCGATGATATGTTTCTATGCCGTCGAGTGGCACCTCCCACAACGAGTTGCAACACAATTTGGAAGGAGGCAACGAACCCCGCCGGCAAGCCAGAGCACAAGTGTTGATCTTCATAGGTTAGTGTTGGAATGCCCGGGTAAACATTTGACTTGTCAATATGAATTGTTGATGATATGTTTGTTATTTGTGCATAGGATTGATCGGAAGAAGTGCCCAAAAGTGAAGGAATGGGATCGTAAACACAACCAGTGGATTGAGATGTGGAATGATAGAGAAAAGTACCGTGAACTGGACGGTACAATGGTTAGGGAGAGCGAATATGAGGCGCACCTTGCTTGGCATGAAGAACAACACCGCCTTAAGCTAAAGCCCACTTGGACCACACAAGATTGTCTAGATTTAGGCACCGAAGATGGTGATAATGAATATAACTTGGCGGTTAAGGAGAGCGCAGGAACATCTAGGGACTATGCACCCGTTTTCAACCGTGTGGTAGGACACAAATTGAACTTAAATTTAATGTGTCATGTCTATTTGTGACTAAATTGTCTTCCATGTTTTTAGGGCCTGGAGCTTACTCGGAGCGTTAACGAGGCGGCACATTCTCTATCGCATATGCCCGGTACGGTGGAGTCTGAGACAAATCTTAGGGAAACCATGACGGTATGCATTTTTATATATCCATGAGTGGAGTCCGGGTGGTGTGCACTATGGTAGTGCTATTGATGTATGCACCTTTGTTTGTTTTGCAGAGGCTAATGGAGCGATCTCGTCGGCTGGCGGCTATGCTTGCCTGCCACGGTGCAAAGGCAACCGAAGCCCATGAGACAGACGACGAGGAGGACGAAGACGAGGAGGGCGAGGAGGAGCGGCAGTCGGAGGAGGAGGACGAAGACGAGGAGGGCGAGGAGGAGCAGCAGTCGGAGGAGGAGGAGCAGGAGCACTCGGAGGAAGAGGAACAGGAGCAATCAGAGGAAGAAGCGGAGGAGCAGGACACGAGCTGGGAGGAGATACCTTTGTCACAGTTGATGGGTGCACCACAACCATCTCAGCCGAGCCAACCGCCCGTAAGGAACCGAAAGCAGAAGAAATTGTTCAGTCCAGTTGGACAAATAGTCCGCAAGTTGGCAGCCAAGAGGGGAAGGAAAAAGTGACAATATGTAATAATTATACCAAGTGTCGAACTATGTGATTGTATGACTTATGTGATACCTTGTTGTATGAATTTGTTGTATGAAATTGTTGTATGAGCTATGTGATTATATTATGTTCTTACTTTGTCATGCATTGTCATGAAATTGTTGTATGAAATTGTCAGTTGATACAGAAACTACAATGTGGTTTTTTGAAATCTTCCAGGTCCTTACCGCCTAATCATCCGGCGGTATCGTTCGTAGATGTACCGCCTTCTGAACCGGCGGTACTACCGCCACCTTCTCTGGCGGTATCACCCCAACTAAGGAGCTCCTGTCGTCGACATTTTCGCGGCGGTACAGTTCGGCTCTGTACCGCCAGTTTTAACGGCGGTACGTCCGTACCGCCTCTCGATGTGGCGGTATCTCCGCTGGCTAAGGAGCTCCAGCGGCGGTACCTCTCGATGCACATTTTTCCGGCGGTACCTCGGGTACCCTACCGCCAGCTCCAGCGGCGGTACGACCTGGAACTAAATCCATGAGAAGTTCCAAATCCATGGCATTGCCCAAATACATACATAGACAAAATATTACCAGATACATCACACATTCACGAAATAGATAACTAAAATCCATTACATGACCAAATCCATTACAAGTTCATGAAATACATAGATAGATCCATGACACATTCACGAAATAGATAACTAAAATCCATTACATGACCAAATCCATTACAAGTTCATGAAATACATAGATAGATCCATGACACAAGGTTTCACACACAGCCAATGTCCACAATCTCTAAGACATAGATGTTGAAGGCTCTATTGGGTCCAACGCAGATATTTTCCCTTGCGCTTTCCCGATGCTTCATCCTCCATAGCACGACGACCTATTCCACGTTTGATGCTTCTCGTCCCAACAACCTCGGGAGGCGGTTGTACGCTTCTTTCCATCCACCATACAACATCTTAAATGCGGCATGCTTGGCCTTCCATGCCTTCCCATATTCGATGTCGTATCCAAAGAATTCCTTTACAAGACCCATCAAAAACCTCGGTTTAATGGTTGGTTCATTCTTTATACTATTGATGAATTTGTATGCAATGAAATCAGAGGTGAGTTGACGATGCTTTGTGGATGGATTCCGGCCCCGTTTCTTGCACATGTGATGGGCTTCACAACTTGTTATCTTCCATTGCTCGTGGCGGTTTGGTCTTGCACGGACTACCCATGGGTATCCTTTTTTGTCGCAAATCACGGTGTAACGATGCTTCTCGTCCGAGTGCTTCACTATGAATGGCCTATGGTGCTTCACCGCATATTCCCTAAGCCACATTTGCAATTCTACCAAGTCCGGAAACTTCAAACCTTTCTTTATGCGAGAATTATTGTCATCGTCGTCTTGAGTTGTGGTTGGTGTTGCTTCTAGATCTTTATACTTGCCACCATCCACCATAGCCTTATCGGCAAGCGTGAGATCACGAAATAATGGAATTCGGTGATCCCGGCCTACAACTTTTAAAAAGGCTTGGGCTTCTCTCGCCGTGAACCCATCTTCGTCCACTTCTTCTGGGCCCTCGTCCTCCGAGTCGGAGGCATAGCAACGGTGATAGAAGGTGTCACGGTCAATGACATCCTCCTCGACTTGTGCCTCTACATCTCCAATATAAATGTCATGATACTCGTCCTCCCGCTCGGACACATCACGCTCCATGTCTCCTTCCTCCCTGTCTTCATCCTCAATGCCAAAGCCATAACCATGATCCACATTGACATATGTTTCTTCTTCATCGACTTGGTCGCCATCATTCATCTCCAAGTCAATTTGTTGGCTCAAAGGAGGTTGGATCATAGTATTCATCTCGACCGGATCATCAAGTGACACATTTCGAGTGGGGGTCATTGCATCATTTGTGGGGGAGGCACACCGGTTCAAGTCAAAATGCAACCGATCACCGCCAACCTTGGTAGCAAATAACTCGAGCGACTTGTCTTTGGAAGCCGCCACAACCTCTTTGTATGCCCCCCAATCTAACTCGCATGTGATAGGTTTTTTTTTTCTTTCGCGGACGGTGTCCCGATCCAACAAAATACCTTCCATCTAGTTCAACCTTCTCCCTAGGATCAATCCATTCAAAAACTTCCCGTACTCTTGCAACAACCTCGGCATATGTCGGACTATTGGCAAATACCATAACTTTTTCTCCATTGTCAACAATCTCTTCTTCATTGTTACTAAAAAATGCTTTTTTGTTAACATGATGGACATTCACGATTCTTGCCATCTATAATTAAATGACAAGACACACAAATGTATCACATTGATGTGTAATAGCAAACACACCGCAATAATCTAAATTATACATGTGTGCTAACCACTACCTCCAACCCTAGACTCAACCATAATTGTAGGTAAGAAAAACACATGAATCTATCTAACCACAATGATTTCTACAAGTCACAAACAACATATAACCCGCAATGCACCAATTCAAATAATAGATTTAGGACAAATCAACAAATCTAGGGTTTGCCTCAAACTACACAATGCCACAAAGTAACACAAATCCAACCAACAAAAAAGAGAGATCTGAGAGGGACTACCTCAGAGGATGGAGATGGCCCGATTCCACGAGCTATGTCCTCCGATTTGGAGGGATTTGAGAGAGATTTGAGTGTGGAGGAGAGAGGGGAAGAGGAGATGAATGAGATTGTAGTGGGGATGAATGAGAGGCTGGGGGTGCGGCTGCGGCCACTTAACTGCGGAACGGTACCGCCGGCTGTCCGGGCGGTACGGTGCTTATGTCTACCGCCAACGGCCATGGCGGTATCCCTCTAACTCTACCGTCTCTGACATCGGCGGTATCGCCACGTCAGCGCAGTCAACCGGCCCGACCGGACCGTGGACCAGGATGGCTACCGCCAAAGACTCAGGCGGTACCCTGTGTAGTCTACCGCCTGTATGTTGAGCGGTACGAAAAAGGGTTAGATCCGGCTAAACTTTCGAAAAGGGTTCATTTTGTGCTGAACTTTGCCGTGAGGGTCGGAATTGTCGTTTTTGCCGGAGATGGACAGCTCCAAGAGTCAAGGACATGTTGGTCCATGCCTTCATCTTATTAGACAATTCTTGAGAGGTTGGGCAAAAAAATTTGAGTGGAGAATATAAAAAGCTAAAGGACAAACTTTTATGTCTAATTAATGAATTGGATGTTAAAGTAGAGACCATACCTTTAAGTGCCGCCGAGCGGGCAGCCAAAATGGATGCGGATGTGGAAAATGGCAAAACTTAGAAGGGTTGAAGAATCTAAGTGGGGATTAAAGAGCTAAAGTTAAATATATTCAGGAAGGTGGAAATAATACGCGGTATTTCCATATCATGGAAAATGGTAAACATACGGAAAAAAAAAGGATTTTTCAGCTCGAGCAAGATGAGGGGACCATTGTGGGGGAGGCAAATTTAAAAGTGTTTATTTCGGAGTTCTATAAAAAATTATTTGGAGCACCAGTTCCAAATTATTTTTCTATGGAAGAGGATGTCACGAGTGACATGCCTCAAATCTCTACTGAAGAGAATACTATTTTAACATCTGATTTCACTGAGAAGGAGGTGTACGACGCCATTTCTCAGATGGAGCATAATAAAGCTCCAGGACCACATGGGTTTCATGCTGAGTTTTATCAAAAATGTTTGCCTGTTATCAAGCACGATTTAATGGCACTGTTTACCCAATTGCGAATGGGCGACTTGCCTCTCTACAAGTTGAATTTCGGAATTGTCACTCTTTTACCAAAAAAAGAAGATGCGAGTAGGATAGAACAATACAGGCCGATTTGCCTCCTAAATGTGAGTTTCAAATTTTTTACAAAGGTTGGGACCAAAAGGGTAACGTCTATTGTGGATAGAGTTGTGCGTCCAACTCAGTCTGCCTTTATGCCAGGGAGGAATATTTCGGATGGTGTAGTCGTTCTTCATCAGACAATTCACGAGTTGCACCAAAAGAAACTAGATGGGGTTTTATTTAAGATTGATTTCGAGAAAGCGTATGATAAAGTAAAATGGTCTTTCTTGCAACAAACTCTACGCATGAAAGGATTTACACAGCAGTGGTGTGAAAGGATTGCTAGATTTGTTCAGGGAGGGAGTGTCGGGATACGAGTTAATGATGATATTGGGCATTACTTTCAAACTCTTAAGGGGTTGCGTCAGGGGGATCCCATGTCCCCTATCCTCTTTAATCTAGTTGCGGATATGTTGGCTATCTTAATTGCGCGGGCAAAGGAAGATGGCCAAGTGGGAGGGTTAATACCGCATCTAGTTGATGGTGGCGTATCGATCCTTCAATATGCTGATGACACAATATTATTTCTAGAACACGACCTTGCGAAAGCCGTGAATATGAAATTAATATTGACCTTTTTCGAGCAGTTATCAGGGCTAAAGATAAACTTTCACAAGAGTGAGTTATATTGTTTTGGAAAGGATGTAGATGATCAGGATCAGTATCGAAATATTTTTGGGTGAGAATTAGGATCACTCCCATTTAAATATCTTGGTTTTCCTATATATTATAGAAGACTTCTTAACAAGGAGTGGAAACCGGTAGAATATCGTTTTGAGCGAAAACTAGGATCTTGGGTAGCCAAGATGTTGTCATACGGAGATCGTCTTGTGCTTATCAATTCGATTCTGACAAGCTTGCCAATGTTTCTCTTGTCTTTCTTTGAAATACCTACAGGGGTACGTAAAAAATTGGACTATTATCGGTCTCGCTTTTTTAGACAAAGTGATCAACAAAAGAAAAAGTATAGACTTACTAAGTGGAATATCGTTTGTAGACCATAGGATCAAGGGGGGCTCGGCATAGAAGTTAAGAATAAATGTATTTTTTCCAAATGGTTATTTAAGTTACTTAATGAGGAAGGGATTTGGCAGGAGCTTATAACTAACAAATATTTGAGTGACAAAACGTTGTCACAAGTTCAAGTTAAGCCAACAGATTCTCCCTTTTGGAAGGGTTTAATAAGAGTCAAAGAACATTTCTTCAAGTACGGATCTTTCATAACTGGGGATGGCCAACAAACCCGTTTTTGGGAAGATATTTGGATGGGAGATACTTCACTTGCGCAGGAGTACCCATCTCTATATGCCATTGCTTCGGATAAAAGTATAACAGTAGCTGATGTTTTTGAAAATACTCCTCTTCATTTAAACTTTAGGCGCCATTTGGTTGGTAATGTAAGGGAATCTTGGTTTCATCTTGTTGAGCGTCTTATGCGTATACACTTGACGGATGAACCAGATCGTTTTAGATGGAGACTAACACAAACGGGTGTATTCTCTGTCAAATCTTATTATGCCGAGCTTCTTAATGGTCACACAAGATATTTTGCAGAAATATTTGTGGAAGCTAAAGGTCTCGTTGAAGATCCGGATTTTCCTATGGTTCTTGCATAGAAAAGAGTTGTTAACTAAGGATAACTTGATTAAAAAGGAGGTGGGTAGGATGTAAGAAATGTGTATTCTGTGATGCAGACGACTCCGTGGAGCATTTGTTCATCTCATGTCCTTTTGCACGTGATATTTGGCGTTTGGTGCATTTTACTTTTAATATTTATCCACCGACTAGTGTAGCGAACCTTTTTGGCACTTGGTTGAATGGGATAGACACAAAGACAAAACATCGTATATGGGTTGGCGTGGCGACCATCTTATGGGCAATATGGAATTGTTGGAATGATGTGATTTTTAATAAGGCACAATCTACTCACTATTTGCAGGTTATCAACAAGGCGACCAACTGGATCCACATGAGGTCTTATCTTCTCTCTGCGGAGCAGCGTGGACTCATGGATTCCGGATGTACTCGAATGATGATGGTCATATGGGCTATCTTCTGCCGGGGTGGGTGGCTACATCCTAAGAGAATCGATGGATAGAACTTTGTTTAAGTGGCTGATCTTTGTATCCACTTTGTGTGATCCGTGAATTGTAACCGAATTAATACTTGGTACTATGCAATAAAATGCGGCGGCTGTGTGCATCATTTTGATGCAGAGGCCAGGGATCCGCACCCCCTTTTCTAAAAAATAATCTGGAGGTGTGTTGGCAGCCCAATATCAACCTAAAAAGTTCAACATGTTCGAACCGTGATCCTTGTATGTATGCAATGGCGCGGCTGCCCCCTTTGAGAGAGGGGTGTAGAAGAAAAATCTATCTATTTGGTGGATGTGAGTATGGGTGAAAACGGAGCAGATACAGATGGAATTGAGTGGTACCACATTTGTTTTCATATTTTTTATTGCACAAGTAGAAACGAATACAGAAATCCCGGAAAAAATATGAAAACAAATATTGTCGGAAACAGATATGGACCAAATATGGTGCGGACACGAAAGGATATTTGTGGGAACAAAAAGACACCTCGAAAAATGCAGGAAAACTGATTTAGACCAACAAACTTTTAAAGATGAAAAAAATTATAACGAGATATCATGATTATATAATATAGTGTGGAACATTAAAAAATACCTACTATCGTCCCTAACGCTAGCCCAACACTGAAATGTCGAACTGGGAACGACTCGAGAGGTAGATGATATGGGAGTACATATGACTAGCCTAAACATGGTGGCTTCAGATACTTTTATTTCTTTATTCATGTTTCCACTAGACTTACTGGGCCTGCTGGATTTGGAAAAGGCCGCATAGCAAAAACGGGAAGTTTCGTATTACCGGAAACGAAATTTTCGTTTCATTGGTCGTTCCGCCGGAATATGCTGTTATGTTTCCGTTTTCACATAAAAGTTTCTGTTTCCGTTCCGCACAATTCGGTGTGTTCCGTTTCTGTTTTTCTGTGGAAAAGACAAAAAGATTTTGTTCCGTTTTTATCCCTAGCTGTGAGTGCAATTAAGTGAGAGTTGCTAGAACGTGACCGCTGTGTGTGAGAGAGTTAGAGAACACACAAGAACACCATAACCAAGTGAGAAGGGAAAAAAATAAGGAGAGGTCATTTCCGTCCAGATTGGTGGTTCCTGTCTGATCAGTTTTTAAGCTGGTGTTTGGAGTCTCAAACATGTTTGGATTGGCGCCAAACTTTGTGAGCTTGTTCATTAGTTTGATTACTTCGATGTGGTTAGCTGGTTGAGATTTGGCTGAGTGGAGTATCAGATTTGAGATGGGTTCCGGCGATCCGGACTGTTGTTGTTTCAGCGCGGGACAGTTTGGTAGGCGAACAATTTGGCCAGGCAAACAATATCCGATTTAGCTAAAATTTAATGAGTATATCGCGAGCACATATGTATGATTGGCTACCAAGTTTCATGCAGTTTGAATTTGTGGTTTAATACTAGCTTGCTGATTATAAGGGGATATAAATTGTGATAATTCCGCTTCGCTGAAATCTTGCCTCTCGTGGTTGTTGTTGCCGGTTGGCAACGAGCTGAAGTGTATTTTAATCTCTAAATATTATAGAGGAAACTCCGTACCTAGTTTGCTCACATTGAAAATTGCGTGGACCGATAGGTTCACAACCATGTCTTTTCCACCTCACATTGAGAAGGTTTTCTACGGAAATCCTTATGCCACCAATACATGTGCTTTACGCTGCATATATTTGGTTGAAGTTATCCTCCAAATTAACGCTGGTGTGGACGTGTGGTTTTGTGTCACCTGTCCCTTGTTTGTTTCCTGAAGAACCAAACTCAGTGTGGTGATTTTAATAAGTCATGATTTAACGGATGGCTCATCCGAAAACAGAAACAGATTGTTAGTGAATATTCGTTCAGAACAAGAATAATTTTTAGTCGTATACAACCAGAAATCAACAATGGCTATAAAATTTCGAAAAAAAAGTAAAACATTTCAAAAAATTATGAAAAAAATTAGTGAAACATTTACAAGTGTTTTACATACATGCTAATTTTCATGGTGAAATGACATTTGTGCTGCTATGTGAAAAAAAAACAAATCAGTGGACAAAATGGGATTTCAAAAATACTTTTTTAGAGCACTGATTTTACTTTTTTGCACAGAGCACCACACATGTCATTTCATCACGAAATTTGACATGTATTTAGAACTATTGTATATGTTCATCACCATTTTTTTCAGATTTTTAAAAATGTTTTACTACTTTTTATGATTTTTTTTATGCAAACAGGGGCATGTGAGCTCATGAGCAGCACTCCCACGTATACAACAGCATATTTGGAACATCAAGCAAGTGATGGTTTTCTACTTAGTGTGTATTCATTCAGAACAGGAAATTCATTTAATACTTTTTTTAGATCATTCATTTCAGTAGTATAAAACAGCATATCTGGAACATCAAGCAAGTGAGCTTTCCAGATAATTTGGCAGAGGTGCT
Source organism: Poa pratensis (assembly GCA_947311845.1). Lineage (NCBI taxonomy): Eukaryota > Viridiplantae > Streptophyta > Magnoliopsida > Poales > Poaceae > Poa > Poa pratensis. The sequence goes on from CAMZMU010000037.1 coordinate 27,917,677, forward strand.
AAGAGATCATGTAGCAACAACATATATTTTCTCCCTAACCCTTTATCTGTAGGCAACTGGGGATAGGAAAGAGGCTGCAGCAAACGGTACGGCACCGTCTTCACCAGCACTATCATCACAGCAAAGAGCAAGCGTCAAAGGCGAGGACGGCGGGCACTTGCTTCATCCACCTCATTAACCCTCTACAAACCTGAAGATAGGAGTCTTACCTTCGTAGGTTGTGTGCAATATCTAGGCAGCAGCCGTAATCCTAGATATCTTGTATCTAAAAAATATACTCCCTCCGATCCATATTAATGGTCTCAACATTGTCTAGATACGGATGCATCTAGTCTAAACATTTAACTAGATACATCCGTATCTAGATAAAGTTGAGTCCATTAATATGGATCGGAGGTAGTACAAGCATTGTCTACTCTGCTTTCATGTGGTGATGAGGCAACGTGAGGGAGCAATACCACAGTCAGATCACTAGCAAGTCTCAGATGATAAATTGTAGGTAAGGACTTCACAATTACCATGTGCTAAGTGTCATAGTCTAGAACTTCTTGTCCAACGACCTAGTTAAGTACTCCCTCCGTTCGGAAATAGATGTCTTGCATTTGTCTAGATTCGGATGTAGGTAGACATGTTTTAGTATACACATACATCCAAATTTGGACAAATAGAAGACATCTATTTCCGAACAGAGGGAGTACTTCACATCACAGTTCCTAGCATCAATATTACCAAAGCAATGCACTAGTCACTAGCATGCAAATGACCAAGGTCTGTCCTCTGTCGATACTACTAGGTCATACAAAAATCATACAATTATATCCTACAAGTACATTTCACAGATCACAACATGTAAAAGTAGAAAAACTACATACTACATAAAGGCACAATTTCAGTGTCGGCAACAACCAACAACACACAGAATAGAAGAATTTTCCTACACCAACTAGCCAATTCTGCTTCTCAGAAGAGGCCTACAGAACAATCAGTACCAATCTTGGTTAAACCAATTTGTATTACTCTCTCGCAGAAACCAAATTTGTATGATTCTAACAATGAACATTAACTTTAACTAACCATTCTGCAGATTATACAGAAATATCCAAAGCTTAATCATCCCAACAATATTAGGCACGAACATTACAAATGGAGAACAGCAATACAGAAACAATTAGTTCAAACAAGCACACCTTCAAACATGTATAGTTGACATGTGTTCTTTTGCTACACAAGTTCATATCATCGTAGTTGAAACTATAAGATCAGTGATTCCATCAGAAGAACTAAACTTTCTAGATTGTCTAGTCATTCGATGGTTTACTTTGTAATTTTTGTAAGACATGGTACATGATAAAATCAGGGATCTTGTGAATAAGGTAAATTTACCTATCCTTCTTGTCTCTTGGGATAAAAATCCTCATTTGACAGATGACCCAACAAGCATTAACTAAGAAACAAATAGCTGCTTTATTCAATTAAAAACGAAATTACGAACTTCCCATGAACTCAGAAACCTCACTAAGCACCCATGGCAAACTTTTTGCCCTTCTTGGATGTTGATGATCCACTCTCCGCCAAGATCCTAGACAGAATGTCAGCTTGCTTTGAGTATCCTCCAGATTTTAAGCTCGACATCAAAGCATCACAGCCCTTCTGGTCCACAACTCCTCCTTTGTGCTTGATCTTGCAGAGCATGGAGTAAGCTGGCAATGTCTTCTCCTCAGTGTACAGGGCTTCCAGGACTCTGTCATAGGTAGAGAAGCTAACTTCAAAGTCCCTGTCCAACGCAAAGTCAGCCAGCTTATGTGCCTCCATCACTTTGTCCTTCTGGCAAAGGGAAACTAGCAACTTGTCTAGATCAGGCATACAGACATTTTCAACCATCAGATTGACACGACCAATCGCCTCGTCCACATGGCCCCTCATGAAGAGAGCTTCCACAATCTTATGTGCCATGTCCATGTTCTCGGTAACCCCCTTCTCAATCATAGTCTTCATGACCCTGCTTGCGGTCTGAACGCGATTATCGTTGAAAAGCGCTGCCATGACAGACTGGAACAGAGCTGGCCTCGGCAAGTGCCCCTGCTCCATCATGGTGTCCAGCGCTGTCTTTGCATCAGCTGGCTCGTTCTTCTTCAGGAAGCCATTGACAAGCAGAGTATGCGAATGGGGATCTGTAGGGACACCACGTCGTGTCATAATGGCGAGAATCTCCTGTGCGGCCTCCAGCGCACCTTCCTTTGCATGACCACGGATAAGACTGTTAAATGCAGACTTGTCATCCACACCTTTCTTCATCAGCTGCCTGAAGAACGTCTCAGCCTTGGTGGTATTCCCATTGTTGCACAGATAATCAATCACTGGATTATAAGCCGGTGCTTCCAGCACTGGACTCTTTGGGCTAAGCAGCGTGCCCTTCTCAAGAAGATCATCTAGCACCTCGACGGCACCATCACACTTTCCACCTGCACACAAGCCCTCCATCAACACACCATACTGTCTCGGATCCACCAGAACGTGCTTGAACTGCCCGCTCTTCTTGTGCACCTCCAACGCCCCATCCAAATCCCCACCTTTGCACAACGTCGTCACAAGCCTCAGAAAAACTGATTTGTCCTTCGGCGTGAGCCGTCGCTCTGCCATATCCTCCACTGCTTTCCGCCCTTCCGCAGCCTTCCCCTCATCATCACAAAGCCCTGGCATCAATGCAGCGAAAGTCTTCTCGCTCAACCTCAAACCCTTCTCCCCCATCTCCCCGAACAACCCCACTGCCTCCTCGACCTTGTTGGCCTCAACATATCCCTTGATCATGACATTGTACGAGACAGAGTTCCGCTCAAACCCAGCTCCGGGCATTTCATCAAACACCTTCCGCGCACTCTCCAGATCACCTGCCCGCACCCAAGCATTGAGCAGGGTGTTATAGGTGGTCACATCCGGCACCACCCCATGAGTTTTCATGTCCCCAAACACCCTGACGGCAGACTCCATCTTCTTGCACATGCCAAACCCCCAGATGAGCGTGTTGTAGGTGGCCAGGGTCGGGGCGACGCCATCGGCGATCATGGCGTTGTAGATCCGCCTGGCCATGGCCTCCCGGCCGCGGCAGAGGATGGCCTTGAGCACGGCGTTGTAGGAGAGCGCGGTGCGGGTGATCCCGAGCTCGGGCATGAGGCGGAACAGCTTGACGGCCTCCTGCGGGATCCCGGCCTTGCCGTAGGCGGCGACGAGCGCCGCGACGGTGGCCTCGCCCGGGGCGACGGAGAAGGCCGGCATGGTCTCGAGGAGGATGCAGCGGGCGTGGTTGAGCATGCGCTTGGAGGCCAGGATCGGGACGAGCAGCGCGAAGGTGGCCGGCTCCGGGCGGAACCCGGCGCGGCGGTACGCGAAGCGGAAGAACTGGAGCGAGAGGTCGGCGCGGTTCGCGGCGGCGGCCGCGGAGATGACGCCGTGGACGAGGGTTGGGGAGAGCGTCGGGGAGAGGAGGCGGATCGAGTTCTCCATGCGGGTCGTCCACTTGCGGCGGCGGATCATGGTGAAGATCGTCTCGTGCAGGGGCTCATCCTCCCGGGGAGGGCGTACCGGGGGTGACTCCACTGGATCCTTCTCCCCATCTGACGCCGCCGCCGCCGCCGCCGCAGCAGCCGGGGTCTCGGCGGGGGTTGGTGCCTCGTTGGTGGGGGCGGGGGTGGGGATGGAGGAACATAGGGCATGGCGGAGGTGGAGAGGGCTGGGGGCGTGAGGGTTGCGGGAGAGGAGCGGGAGGATGGGGATGCGGAGGTGGCGGCGCGCCATTGCAGTAGTGGGGAGAGAGACGAGGTGGGACTTGGGACTGGGGAAGGAGACGAGGGTTTAGGGAGGAGTCAAGTGTGGAACGAGTGGCCTGAGGTGGGTGATAGTGGGCTGGATTAAATGGAAATGGGCTGGGATATGGCCTTATAGTTACCCATTTCCAGATTTCTTCCGGCCTCTCAATTTCAATTCAAATTTCCATATGCAAAAACCGAAATTAGTTATATTCTCAACTATCGAAAAATAGAGAATGGTTACTACAAAAAAAAAGGAGATTGGTTCGTTTTAATCTCATTATAATAATATATATGTAGGTCATTTATGAATTTCAAAATTCAGCAAACAATTAATGTAGAATCTTGTTATGTACTTATGTTCGGCATTGTGGTGGATTTTATTTTTGCAAAAAAAGCTAGGACGAGATATTTATTGAAAAATACTCCTTAAAAGAATCCAACCCGGGAATGAAATTTATGGATCTCTTAAGATAAGAGAACACTTAACTTGAAGACATGATCTAGAGGATCCTGTAAAAGGAACATCGGATAACTGAGTACAGAAAACGTAACACAGCCCACATCTGATTTAGCACATACCCACACAATTTAAGCCGGCAAACCTACCATAAACCTTCAGATATAATCAGATATATCACAGGCTCACATATCCGACGGTGGAGTGGCCTGTGCCCATTTCGGGATCCAACGTTTCCTGTGACAGCAGGTAACCAGATCGGAATTCGGATCCAATGCAGGCTGGCAGGCAAGCAGCTCACCTCATTTCATTTCCCAGTTGAGGCAGCTCAGCCTCATTCCAGTAACAGGAGCTATGGCCATTACAAGAACAAGAAAACATATGGCCATTACACGTTAAATCTTGGCCTAAGCTAACAGGGACATGCAGGCGTTGCTACCAAAGTTATATAAGCACCTTTCACTTGCTTGGCTTTCAAGACAACTAGTTGTATTTTTTAAATTAGGACAAGACGCCAGCCCTGCCCTGGCATCAAGTAGTCCACCCAAGCCATAACTGATCTCAAGCTAACCAAGAGTCAGCCAATTAACCAGCACTACGTTAACTGGTATCCGCTACATTAACTGGCACTACTATACAAAATTTGGTGAGAGATCAGTACTATATCAGCTTCTACCATTTCTAAACAGGTGCAACCTTCTCTTCAGTTTGCAACAGTCCATCTCTTCGCTACAAGGATGAGGTTAGAGGCGTTGATCGTCGGCTTCTAAGTCAACAAGACATCTGCCTATCACAGCAGCAACAGACTACAGACCAACTTGAGCCCGCATCGCTACGATTCGTCGTCGGACAGGCACACGACTTCTGCACTGCCCGCCCCTGCACCTGCGGGGCTGCTACTGTTACCCAGGCCAAACCTAGCTGGCATATACGCGTTCAGCGACACCGATTCGGACATGGGCTGATTGACGCTGGCTATCTGAACAACAGCATGCTGCTGGCTTCCTGGAGCTGCATTCATCGGACCTGAGATGCTTCCCAAGGTTATGTTTTGATATGATGATTGCAGGGCTGGAAAGAAGGCGGTATTTGGGCTAGATGACTGCCAGTTCACCATCAACTCTGGATGTCGACCGGATGGCAGCGAGGGTGCTGGGCGAGGTAGCCGTGTGTTTGATGCTGATGGCAACATTGTGTGGTGAACTGAACTTGGAACTGTCGATGCATAGTTTCCCATGATAACAGGGGAATACTGTCCGAACTGTGTAACCCCTGGACTAGCACCAGGAATCTGCTGCTGGTCTGTGTGGACGTCATATGGCGATGGCATCCTGAGTTGCTGGAGATGAGGAGCGGATGCACGCAATTGTGGCATTGCTCTGGGTAAGGCTGATTGTGGTTGGACAGCACGTGATTGTGCTCCAGCGGATCCATAGCTGCCGTATGGCACAGGTGCTGGAACAGAAGGTGATGATGTTGTTCCATAGAGATTGCCAGGTAGGATTGTCTGTGGTTGGGCATTCCGTGATGATGATGATGATGATGATGATTTGAGCCACAAATGAAGGTCGCACATAAGTTCCTGGTGGATTATACACTGGTGGTCTGATGGCTGATGACGAGACAACTGGGTATGCTGTGGTTTGAGCCGCTGAAGAAGACTCAACTGGCTGCTCCACTACAGGGCTTGTCGATCTCCCTGCATTGCACAAGGGAAAAAACCATTACTCGCATGATCTATGTATTAAGGAGCATCTGACTACGCAACAGATCCTAGATCTAAATTTTCCTTTGGCTTTTGAAGATCTTTTTTTTTAAGATCATTGTAACGCAACTATGCATAACTTGAAAAGAAGCCAAAAACATCAGGAGAGTGACACTACTAACAGATCACAATATAATCTTTCACCATACAAAAAGACCAAATAATAATGTAAAAACAACATGCTCCATCTTATAGGTACATCAAAAGAAAAAGGTGGAGCTGAAAAATATGCATTAAACAAAAATATCACATCGAACGAAGCTAAATGATGAAAGACTAGTTATAACAAGAACATTATTTTGGAAAAGAACGAGATATGCTAGCAACGTTTAGTTGGATACCTTGGGCTGCAGATGATGGTCTGAACACCCCTCGAAGATTCTCAGCTAGTGAATTGTTTGCAAAAACTTTCCTGTAGATATCAGTAAGCTCCCGCTGGGTCTGAAGATAAGTGGAATCTTCTTTTTGAAGTAACAAGTCGTACTTAATTTTTATCTCCTCTATTTCTTGGTTGTGCTCTATTAGAAGTAGTGATTTCTGTTGAAAAATAGATGTGCAGCCAAGGAGGAAATGAAAAAAATTGACGACTAGCACAGACAATTAACAGTAAAACAGATAACAGACAGAATAAAAAATGCAAACCTTATGTTCGTGGTCTTTACTAAGCACATTGTCGCAATGCATTAACCTGTCGAGCTCATTTTTCAGTGGCTCGTCACTAATCATTGGATTATTAAACACTAACGTTGTGACTGGAGGGCGTTGGGTGGGCTGCTCAAGACTAGGTATCATATTTGGCTGAAAACCAATTTGTCTCCTTTCTTCAGAGTGTATTCTTTCAAGTGGAACATGCTGAACTGTGGTTGGTGATTGCAGTTCCGGCTGCAAATCCTGGGCTGCCGTGGAGCCTAACATAACTGCTCCTTGTGCTTCTGCAGGTCGATCCTGCATTGAGGCCGATGGCTGTACTTCAGATTGTAGATCACGAGCTAGCAGTGAGCCCAAAGTATGTGTTGATTCTGCTCTGGCATGTGGATCCAGTGAAGGTTCTACACTATAATGGAGAGGTTGACTTTGTAGCACAGGCATGCCAACCAGATGGGTTCTTTCAAACTGCGTTGAGGTTGATGGTTGTGTTTCAGGCTGCAAACTCCGAGCAGCTATGGCGCCCAAGATACATGCTTGTCCTTCTGCAGGTTGATCCTGCATTGTGGTTGCCGGTTGCATTTCACCTTGAGGAGGCTGCAAATCACAAGCGGCCTCTGTGCCCAGAATATCTGCCGGTCCGGCTTCTGCAGGTGAATGTAGTGAAGTTTCTAAACTTAGTTGGGCAGGAAGACTTGTACTTTGTTCCATAGGCACAGAGGCTGATGGTAGTATTTCGGACTGGCGATCATAAGCTGGCACCGTGCCCGCTGATTCTACTCCTGCATGTGGATCCAGTAAAGGTTCTACCCTTTGACGGATAGTCGGACTTTGTAGCACAGACATGCAATAAGTTCGTTCAAATGGAACAACCTGCGTTGAGATTGATGATTGCATTTCTGGTTGCAAATCCTCAGCAGCTATTGCACCCAAGGTACCTGCTCGCTCTGCCTCTGCAGGTTCATCCTCTATCTCAGGTTCATCCTCTACCCCAGGTACCTCAGGTTCATCCTCTGTCTCAGTTTCATCCTCTGCCTCTGCAGGTTCATCCTGCACTGAGGTTGATGGCTGCACTTCGGGCTGCAAATCGCAGGCTGGCTCTGTGCCTAGAATACCTGCCGGTTTTGCTCCCAACATACATGCTTGTCCTTCTGCAGGTTGATCCTGCATTGTAGTTGACGGTTGCATTTCGTCTTGCGAAGGCTGCAAATCGCAAGCAGACTCTGTGCCCAGAATATCTGCCGGTCCGGCTTCTGCAGGTGAATGTCGTGAAGTTACTAAACTTACTTGGGCAGGAAGACTTGTACTTTGTTCCTTAGGAACAGAGGCTGATGGTAGTATTTCGGACTGGGATCATGAGCTGTCACCGTGCCCGCTGATTCTACTCCCGCATGTTGATCCAGTGAAGGTTCTACCCTTTCAAATGAAACAAGCTGCGTTGAGGTTGATGATTGCATTTCAGGTTGCAAATCCTCAGCGGCTATTGCACCCAAGGTACCTGCTCGCTCTGCCTCTGCAGGTCATCCTCTGTCTCAGGTTCATCCTCTACCTCAGGTACCATAGGTTCATCCTCTACCTCAGGTACCATAGGTTCATCCTCTGCCTCTGCAGGTTCATCCTGCACTGAGGTTGATGGTTGCACTTCGGGCTGCAAATCGCAGGGTGGCTCTGTGCCTAGAATACCTGCCGGCTTTGCTTCCGCTGGTAGATGTTGTGAAGTTGCTAAACTTTGTTGGGCAGGCGGACTTGTACTTTGTTCAGCAGGCACTGAGGCTGATGGTTGTATTTCAGACTGCACATCATGAGCTGTCACCATGCCCACTGGTTCTACTCCTGTATGTGGATCCAGTGAAGGTTCTACAATTTGATGGATAGTCGGACTTTGTAGCACAGGCATGCCAGAAAGATAGGTTCGTTCAAATGGAACATCCTGCGTTGAGGTTGATGACTGCATTTCAGGCTGCAAATCCTGAGATGCTAATGCTCGCTCTGCCTCTGCAGGTTCATCTGCTGCCTCAGATTCATCCTCTGCCTCTGCAGGTTCATCCTCCATTGAGGTTGGTGATTGTATTTCCGGCTGCAAGGCGCAGGCTGCCTCTGTGCCTAAAATACCTGGCAGTTCTGCTTCTGCTGGTCGATGTGTGAAGTTGCTAATCTTTTTTGGGCAGGCAGACTTGTACTTGTTCAGCAGGCACTGAGGCGGATGGTTGTATTTCAGACTGCAGATCATGAGCTATCACTAGGCCTGCTGATTCTACTCCTGCATGTGGATCCAGTGAAGGTCCTACGCATTGAAGGACAGCTGGACTTTGTAGCACAGGCATGTCAGACAGATGAGTTCTTTCAAATGGAACATCCTGCATTGAGGTCGATGATTGCATTTCAGGCTGCAAATCCTGAGCTCCAATGGAACCCAAAGTACCTGCCTGCTCAGCCTCTGTAGGTTGATCCTGCATTGAGATTGATGGTTGCACTTCAGGCTGGAAATCCCAAGCTGCCTCCGTGCCCAATATACCTGACGGTTCTGCTTCAGCTGGTGGATGCCGTGAAATTGCCAGACTTTGTTGGGCAGGTGAACTTGTACTTTGTTTCGCATCCATACTTGATTCGCAAATCTGGGATTCAATTTCCGTACACGCCTGTAGGGTAACCGTGCTATTTGCAGGGTAAGTTGGAGATTCAGGAAACACTGGATCCGCACCAAGATTGTGATCAAATTTTCCAGGACTTGCATTCTCACATCGCCTAAATGGTGAGAGGTTGCTGCACCTCCCTGCTTTTCTCCAATTAAGTAATGTTTCTTGAATAAAATTCCCCGCTCATATTAGCTTTCGATATCGACGTGCAACTGATTTCGGTGCTGTCTTCAACATCCGTGGCTAATTTCTTTAAGAACTCCAAAATTACTTTATCCATAAAGTATGTATCACTTTCAAAGCTTTTAGTTGAGTTATCATGCTGAAGCTCATTGAGTCTGGTGAAAAGAAATGATGCACCCCAATTGATCAAAGAATGGACTGAGCTATGTGGCATATCATTATAGTTTTCCATAAGCACGCCATGTTTTGCAAGCACAAGCTGCTTCTCCTCCATTGTGAAAGGAGTGTATAGACGAAAAATGCCGGATACTTAAACTGTGACTCTATTTTGATTCTTTGAAGAGCCTTCAGATCATTTAGTGGGTTACAGTTACTATTGTATATGATAATGGCATCGACAGATGACAGCTTAATACTTGGGAGGCATGCACGACTTTCAACCAGAAAAAAAACCTCCCCTTAGTCTTGTCATTGAACATATTTACTGCTGCATGTTTCCTTGCCAATGGTGCACCACTTTCAACACGCGCATATGACTCGGGGCCAAATCTGTCACAAAGAACACCTTCCAATATATCACCCATTGAGTTTCCACCTGCTACACCAGACTGCCATAGCACCCAAAAAAAACTGCTGAATTAGTAAATGAGGAAAAATTCAGGAAAGTTATCAAAGGGAATACTTAGGCAACATTGATGAGTACTTAAGGGAACATGTTCGGAACAATATGTGAAATGGGGCTTATGTGTCAGACTGAGGAAATTGCATATATAATTTCTTTGCATCGTTAATTACTTGTTATAAATAAATACTTCTGCAGGTCATATGTTCATTCGTGTAAATATCTACTGACATAAATAGCATATTGGAATTTTATGCAGCACCATGACATTGAAACCAGGCAAGATGCAAACACCATAGCTAATGAGCATATTCTAGTAATGTAGAGACTAGTATTAGGGACTATCTACGATTATTCAAAATTCAGATGCTAATTATATCTATCCAGCTTCTAAGAAATTTATAGGCAGCAGTGTTATCAAAACAGACATCATATGGCATAAAAAGGAACAGGTGCCTCTACATGTTATCGTATAATCACCGGTTAGGCCCTATAACTGGACCAGTTGGGGCCACACAATCACTACAGGTGTCTAGGTGTATGACTGAACGAATATAGGAAGCAGCGTTCACAAAACAGAATAAGGCATAAAAGGAACAGGTGTCCTTACATGTTACCGTATAATCACCAATTAGGCCCATAACTGGACCAGTTGGGGGCACCTAATCACTACTAGGTGTCTAGTGTATGCAGTGTGTATGACTGAATGAATACTGTATAACAATATTTAGAACCTTGATTGGTTGATTATTGATTACCATCGGTGTTATACAATATATAATAGATAGCATGAAACCTTCTAAGATGATAAACTATTTGTACAACATGGAACAACAACAGAGATCTAAGATTTAGTACATTGTGCTACACATATGTAATAAGTAAAGAGGGTAAATTTACTGTCAGGGCCTCCCCTACAGTTTTCAGCTCAAAAAAAAGTAAAGAGGGTAATGCCATGAGTATCTCACTTGAAAAAGAATAATGACTCTCAGCCTCCTGTTCCTTATCCTTTAAGCATTTTTTGAAGAAGCAGTAGTTTGCCACATGCTTGCACTCTGGTATCTATAGTATCAGTACGATCGTGATTGTCGACAGGCGACTTTTGCAGGAATCCATCAACAAGGTAAGGGTGATCACAGCACTGTAACATAAGGACAAAAATAGATCGGATTCAATAACACTGAGGAACTTCGCAGAAGACGAAAAGAAGTGCATTACTGCAGATTGCACATAGACTGATTACTTGTTATCATGCAAGCTGTAAATTTGTTTGGAAAGCACACCTTCGAGAGAGACATAACAATGTCACAAAGAGAGCTATCACTTTTCATCTGCGACTGGAGACAGATGAATTTGAAAGCAGTATGGAACAGTATATCTCTAGCTGCAGTTGTGAAATGTAAGCAGGAACCCAGTGCTCCAATATTGTTGAAGAATCTGCTCGCCGCTCATATGCAATATGACGTTTGAAGTTTACTTCTGACATCACAAGGGCATCAGCAGTATCAACGCAATGGCCATCTTCTTGCTCTTCAGAACTAAGGAAACCTAATAGTTTCACGTACTCACGAAGATTATCCTGCAAAATAACAAGATTCAGCACGGCTTATTTGTGGCACAGAAGCAGTTTTACAGGTCACAGTTATTGATAGGCACCTTTATTGGGGAGCTCACAAGCAACATCCTAAAATCAGTGGAAAGTTGCTTCAGTTGTTCGAGATATTGTAGAGTTGATTTTTGATAATAATCAACTATGACTGCCTCCCAACAAATGCGTGATATAGGTTCGATATCCTGTGCCATGGCAGAAGATTGCAATTAAATGAAAACATAAGCTTAACAGAGCTAGGGGTGTAGTGACTAGTAATGATGACACCAATATGATCAAGGTGGCTCTGTGCAATATATGTGCTCTTGGTTGGTAAGCAGCATTTACTTGCTAAGACTAGCGAGGAGATACTTAGAAGTTGACACTTACCTCTAAGATAGCATCAGCATGGGATAAGAGAACCTGTAACATAATACAGCTTCCGCTCTCATAGAATTCCAAATCTTGAATTAATTTGAGGTTGCCTTTCCCTCCGTCATACACAACAACATTGATAAATGGTGCCAAGTTATTGAACTGAGCCTCCCATAAGGACAGAAAAGCAGGAGTTGTGACAATTAGGATGGGTTGGCTGACATCAGGTAATACAGACATTGTGAATAAGACAGTCTTCATTATAAATTCCTGCATGATAGTTAAACACGGAGTCCTTTTTATTCATTCAGAAAGAGTTCAAAATTAACCAAGTACAACTGCAAGACATGTAGTTATAACAGTAAAATTTTATATCCATGTAAGGAAGCATTAGAACATATGAGCATGCCAGTGGCCATAACTACTACAAACAGTATATGGGTGGAAAACTACAATAGAAGGATAAAGTCTTGTTTCTTGACCTTTTTTAAGACTAATGCAGCTAAGCTACTTGCATAATTCCTACCTTATCATCAACAAGAACAGCGCCACAAGATTTGTACCAGAACTCTCGGAGGTGATTGATAGAACACAAGTGATCATTGTCAAAATCAGGATGGCACCCATCTGGTAATCTCTCAAGTTTCTGAAATGGGCTTTGCTTAACCTGTAAAGACAAGTAATAATTAAACCAAAGAAAATTAGCAGTTTCATGAATATGTATAGGTTTTAAGCACACAGGTACAATAACTAATAGTCTAATACGTGACAAAGAGAATTGAGATAATATAATATCAATGCTGTGATAGTTCAATACAGCTAGGCGAAAAATAAGTGTGGAAAGATAATATGGTGCAGTTAATGTGCACTTAAACTTTTTATGGAATTAGCAGACCAGTTAACCCAATTTCAGTTTTCAATTTTTGGTGGCTAGTTTTTTTATCATCTTAAACAGCGTCAATCTGAATAGTATTTATAACCTACAGAATGATGTTACGCTTTTATATTTTCGAACTGGCCAGGCTATATTCCCTAGCAGACTCGTATCATGCATGAATTACAAATAATATTAGGGGCACAAGATAAATCATTAAAATTACTTTCCAGGCCACACCTTTGCTTTTGCAGGGATTGATGATTGTTTTGCAGCTTCACGGCGGTTCTCGTAGTTCTTTTTAAGTTCGTCAGCCTCTAGCGTACATAAAGAGGGTAAAGTCTCTAATTCCCATGTTGCATGATCATAGCCAAGGCCCCTCCATTTCACTAACCATTCAAGATTACAATACGGATATTTAACACCAGATGAGGAAAAGAAATCATCAGCTAATTTTGGGGGCATAAGTAGCCTCTTCCTCAACAGGCGGTGTGGTTTAGTCCATTCCTCCTTCCAAATTGCCTAGAGAATCGCTTAACAAAAACATCAGCACATTTCTTTTGCAAAGCCTGAATCATATCTCATATGCATAATAAAATAAAGTTCACCGCAAAAGCAATTACCTTTTCAGTATGTTTCCTCTTGTTAAACAAGGAAAGAAGATCAGGACCGCCAGGCATGACATTGATATCATCTTCTGGAACCCAACAATTATGGACATGCGCCAAATTCTTATACTTAACAAAATACTGCTTGCTATTTTGCATTCCTACAAACATAGAACCGATAAATAGAGGTAATAAATATGAAAATAGAAGAACTGCTATAATAGATTTTGCCTTGCGCCAGAAGAAAAGTTGTACTTACCATCAGCCTTCTTGACATCCCACACAGACTCTATTCCATCAACAATAGAATGTAAACCAAACTGGAACCTCTTCTTCGTACAGCTGGTACAGAACCAAATTCCAGGAAACAAATATTCGAGGGAAGGATCCAGACAAGAGATGTGGTATCTACTTTGGCAAGCTTTTCCATCACAAGACCTATTATCAATTGAATATATACATCAGATCATGAAGTGAATATTGTGCATGATGGACCAAAGTGTACGCAGATCATCAATAATATACACAGATCAGATGACAAGGTTTAGTAGCATGTTCTCTTACCATGCTAGAGAGTATAAAAGAACAGGGGATTTACATGCGCACTTAGAAATTGGTATTCATAAATGATAAAATAGGTTTATCTGATTTGAGACATTTTAGAAAACCCACTCATAAACTAAGTAAGCTTTCTTGTTCGACTGAGATTATACCACAGGGTTTGATTATCGATACAGCCATTAATATGGTGACGTATTATGATAACTCACCAAATAAAAAATGTAAAAAGTAGTTAATTATAGGGACTGGAGATGTGGCAATTGAAACTGTGAAGAAGGCAAAACCATGTCCAGCACTCGGACGTTCTTCAATGCACAACCATCACACGGCATGCCATTCCTCCATTCATCGTGATGGAACAAGGCCAAAGTATACATATGGATTTAAAATGCATGAATACATATTTGAATGGAGAAACCCGGCAATTACGATAGTTCAGCAAGAGTAGATGATTTGTTTTATATTTCTATATCACAATAATCTGTTCCTATGCTATCCTAGAAAAATGGCTTCATTTGCACGACTATTTTTTGCTACTTTAATAAAACTGATGTTGATCAAAAAAATGAATCAACTTACCTAAGAGTTCCTGGGGTTCCACAAGCAACGCATATGTTGGAGTTACCATCTGTTTCATCAGATGGCATCACCTTGACATGTCCTGAAGCTGAATCTTCTTTCTGAACGCTAATGGGTTCACTGTCTCCAAGTGTGCTCTTCATCTAACACAATATCAAAGAGCAAATGTTGAACCCCAAATCCGTTGATGCATAAAAAACAGAAAGCACATAATAAAGGGAACAAGCGAGTTAGTTAGTGCATAAAAACACGTTGCCGAAAGAATCAATTTTTTTTAGTTTGGAGAGGGGGTACCTCTTCATGATGAATAAGAGATGTTGGCACGTTTTGCAATGATGATAGACAGCTTTGTCTGTAAAATGAAAAGGTTAACACAGAATCCATTGGATGCAAAATGTATACCCAATTTCCTAATATCTAATAAGCCGCAAAGGCTGAGCTGAGAATAGAAATCCTTGCAATGAGAAAGAAAGCACCTTGCAGGGGCAGTGGGTCGATCTCTAGCCTTAACTGGAAAACTACTTTCGTCCGCTATATTTTGCCGGCACACATCGGTTGGTTCAGGCGGCTGTACCTACAACAATTGACGATGAAATGTTAGTAATTGTCACTGTTTCAAATGGTGCCCTATGGAGGACAAGGCACCTGACTGCTGTTAGTGATTGGATGTTGTAGTGCCACTATAGCATGGAAAGTATATTGGTGTTTAAGCACAGAAGATGTTGCAGGTCTCAATGAGAGCCATCTATTGCATGCTGAATCTTCCCAAGCATACGCACATCATTTATCATGAGCAATCAATGCACTGAAATTGCACTTAACATGCTTGAGCTTTAATACTCTCAAGTGGACAACTGTGACAGGAGAACTGCATCATCTTCTCTTAACCATTTTCTTATCTAGCCATCTGTCACTATGACTTTAACCAGATCCGAGACATACACATTGACAACCAAAAACAGAGGGAATGAAAAACACATCGGTCCATCACCTTCGTACGAGAACGAAAAACTATATTAATTCATGATGCTGGATTTTACATTTTGGTGGTATATTAATCACGTTGACTTCTATATCTTCAGTGATCTACTTTAAGTCTTTAAGATAGATGCAGTTGAGTGACTTACAGAATTTGCGAATACAACCGAGAGAGTTTTGCTATGAGAGAATACATAGTCATTACTCTTGCAGTACATGCTAGTGAAAACATGGGTCCTGCCTGATGCACATGCAAAGGTACGTGAAATGAGAGCAAACTCAGAACACAGGAAAACTATATATGTGGCTCTACAAGTCCGGAGATGTTTTTAAAATTAAATGTACAGTACCAAATATCCCGCTTAAGTGGAAAACTGTTCTAGCAAAGATGACTAAAGAAAAGTATAATAAATCCCCTGCCAGTAACATGTAGGCAAAGAAAGAAGCATTGCAACATTACATAGATCCTGCACCAGATGCCATTGAAGTCTACCAAGAACTCGCAAATATGTTCAAAAAAACCATTTTGCAGATAGTAAAAATGGTGGCATCAGCGCTGATCAACTGAAAAGCGAACAGTGGAAGACAAACCTCTGAAAACGGTGCAGAACATTGGTTAACTCTTGTCTCTGAAGTTTCATGTAAACCAAAAACAAGACTTTTGGAAACTTTACATGCAGCATCACTTGAATGTTTCTTGTTTTTTTTAATCATCCTGCTACCTTCACATAGCTTAGAAATTCTGCAGTCTGCCACATGCCCGCTTGAAGTGTTTTCCTTGCCCACTCTGTCAGGAGAAGCAACAACTACATCTGAAAAGTTTTAAGATAAGTTGGGTAGTTAGGTACGCTAGTATTCGGATGAATTAATGCAGGCTAAATGACCAAGAGTACAGCTAATGGTTAACCCATACAATTGTGCTATCCAATAACACATGATTGGAAATTTCCATGTTGGTCTGGTGCTCAAGCAAAAGTGGTTTGTATACTTGCACCTAAATGATGGTGCCCTAGATATTCACCCCACCTTTAAGCCTAAAACCTTGACTAATTAAAAAGACTTCACTGTTTTTTTAAATGCACGTTCTCCCACCTCGAAGCCTAAAACCTTAACTAGTTTGCGACATAACGTTTATCATTTTTCTTAATGCACGGAGTATGATGAAGTCAATGATGTCAGACTTGTGTGTTCTACACATTATATTATTCCCCTCTAAACCTTCAGCCATTCCTAATCACCAGACAACCCCATGATTACGATGCGACTGGATAACAAAGTGCCTAAGCCCACATAAGCCATAATAAGAAACTAATTGTCTCACAGGATGGGACCATTCGGCCACTAAGTGGATATACCACAATCACAGCATGAGAGGATATGATACCTGCGGCATTCGCCCCTTCGACCGGCTTGAATCTCTTTAGGTAGCTTCTCGAAGTCATTCTTTTCCGCTTCTTTGACGAACTGCTAGAATTTTGACTCATTTGCTCTTCTGCGCCCTTGGTTGAGCCAGCGCTCCTGTCTGAATCTCTTGACAGAGAATTCGAAGCAGTGTTGTGAATCGGGCTTGGAGTTCCGAGCCGCGCTTCTCCATTCTGCTGCCTGTCAGAGCACGGCCTCATCACATTCCGACCTGAGCTCCTCGGACCCGGCTCGCCTGGCCCTCCGCGCGACGGCAGGCGGGGAGTATCCATCACGGCCTCTCTTCTGGCCGCCGGCGCCGGGGTCGCAGGACCTCCAGAAGCACGCCCCGCGTCTTCCCTCCCCGTGCTGCTGCTTCCGCCGGCTCCCGTAGGCCTTCCTCCGGGCCGGCTGTTGCCCATTCCGCCGCTCCGGTCTCTGGCATGAGCCACAGAACAAAAAAAAATCCATCAATCGCACATTCACATCAGGAACCGGAAGAGAATGAAAAATCCCACCCCCGCCTGCGAACCACGGAAGGAAAATCGGAAGCATATGCGACCGACAGCAGGCGCCGCCGCCGTCCGTAAGGCAAAAACCCCAGAAGAAATCCGAGCATAGGAGGAGGGCCCTACCGCGCAGGGGACCGCCGAACCCTAAGCTCCCGGCCGTTCCCCTCCCCGCGACCGCGCGGAAGGCGCACCGACGGGCAAACGCGAACGGCGGCGGGCTACAGAAGGCGGTCGGTCGGGGCGGGAATGCGGGCGGGTCGCGGCGGCGGGGCTAGGGTTTTCGCGCGATTGCCCACCACAGGACAGGGCAGAGCCGGCGACGGAGTTTTGAGCAACCACCGGAGAGAAGCTCGAGGACGCCGTTGATACCGCCTCTCTCTGCTTTTTTACGCCGTCTATCTGCCGCCGGAACCTCGGCCGGCACTGTAGCAGCGTGGTCTTTCGGCGTGAGCTGGCTCCCACCGTCCCACGGCGTACTAGAGACTGCCCAAGAGACGAGCAAAGACGGCTCCCGGAAATGCGACACTGTATCTGGAAATATATTTTGGTGTCACGTGCTAAATCGCTACCAGATGTATTGTGGCTTTTAGAAAGAAAGACGATCGATAATTCGACATTATTCTAGTGAGATTAATTTATTGTATCTAAGAAAATTACATTTAAAGAATGGCAAATAATGGTTTAATAATGTAGAGTGTTTCTTAAATACCATGTGTCCATTCTACAAAATTAATTCGGTGTATCTGGAATTAATTCGGTGTATCTGGAAAACTATATCGGTTTAATAATTGTATCTGGCTATTTGCTAAATCGTGATCGAATATAGATCAGACGATTGTAATTAATTTAACTATTAGCGTCTCGTGTGAGGATTTATTCCTCAAGAGACCATTTAGAAAAAACTCTTCGGCGCCACACTAAAACGTTGACAAAATATTTTTGGAGAGGAAACACGATAATAATTGGCACGATATTTTTGTTGGTCCTCTTTAAATGCCAAATTTTGTCAAGTTCCATTCTTCAAATGGTTATGTTGTTAAGTTCGCTTCTAGTCATTGTAAGTACTATGAAAGACGGGGCGATAAGTCCTCTCTAAGCAACCACTGAACATGTACATTGGTTACCAAAAAAGTTGATGTGATGTATTCATGTATAAATCCCAATGCATAGGCGGAAAGTTAAACTTCCTTGTTTCTTGATTTATGTTGTGTGTTGCTCATTGCCATGGCTAAACCTATTGATTATTTTGGTTCGCTTGAGAACACCTTGTGCTTCTGATTTATGTATAAGTTGTATCTCTGGTTTTACAAAATAAAGTATCAAATTTTACTCATTTTTTATTGATGCTCTACATTTGGTCGTTTTCCAGTTTAAGCATGTTGTTGTCCACTGTACGAATTTGTATACATTTTTGGAAACTTCTAAATCACAAAAAATTCAAATGAACATCTATGATCCCTCGTATGTACGAAAATTGACAACAAATCTGACATGTCTAAGTGCCACATAATTATTTGTTTTCTAGCTACTGTTTTCGTGGAAAGATTCTACTTTTTTGTAAGAGTGGGTCTTTGAGCATTCTTATGATCCTTTTTGGGTTTTAAAATAATTTTTCAGATGTTACCGAGTCAAACAACATCTTTAGAACTTTGAAACAAAAAAGTCTAACATTATGGGGGTAGTTTAGAATTATTAATTATGACACTAATGTCTCCCCGTAGAAAAGAATGCAAAACTTTTTTGTGATGAAAGGTTTTCATAGTGAATGAAGAAACAACAATCTGAGAATCATCCAAAAAAGGTGAAAACCTTAACCTTGTGGATTCCCCGGCATTCCCAACTATATCAACAACCCTCGATTTGTAAACGTTTGCTGTTTTTGAGCACCATGAAGACCTTGCATAAATTTGGAGTGTATGTATCTTTTTTTATTTGGCATGTTGCATGAAAAAAATATAATGCCACCATTGTGAATGAGCTGAATTTTATATGGTCAAAACCATGAAACAAAAAAATGATATAGAATGCACTAAAAGAGAAATAGATAAATAGTTGATGTAACTCATATACAAATGATATAGGGCCAGAGAGGAGTAAAAATGATATAGGATGTTTTACTCGCATAATTATACGTGAAAATAGAATTGTGTAATGGCCCATACTAAACTCATATAGAAAA
Source organism: Poa pratensis (assembly GCA_947311845.1). Classification (NCBI taxonomy): domain Eukaryota; kingdom Viridiplantae; phylum Streptophyta; class Magnoliopsida; order Poales; family Poaceae; genus Poa; species Poa pratensis. The sequence goes on from CAMZMU010000037.1 coordinate 27,937,446, forward strand.
ATAAAGGTTGATCCATAGTTTGTCAAAGTTCATTGCTGGTCGTTTTTATTTCAGTTTGTTCAATTGATGTAGTGTATTCATTATTACTATAGTTCGATGGTTGATGTAAAAGAGTAAGTTTAGGTTAATTTTACGGATCTAACTTCTTCGAAATCTCCACAAAATTTGAATAATTTAATGGCCACTGACTCCAGTTTCTTAAAAGCGGACGCGCCTAATTCTCAGTTTAACTTAATTACCGGTTACCCAATCACATATGTGATTAATGTGCAATTGAAAAAATCATGTGCATACAGTATTGTAACCTATGTGCAACCATGTGCAATTAAGTATTACGATGCAAATCTCACGGTTAAAAAATTGAACTAGCTCCAACTTAAATCTGGGTTGATTGAGAATTTGCAACGGGTTTTTTAAAGAAGACAAAATCAGGCTTTTAAACCCTAGACCCCATCATACTGCCATGTCCGGTACCCTCCGACCCGTCTTGTTGGCTGTCCGGAAGTTTCCCCAATAGAGAATGTATCATGTGCACCCAGCAAATTGGTGCACCCGATGCACCCAACTCCGGCTAGCATGTTTTGAAAAATTATGGGAAAAAGTTTGGTCATAGATAATACTCATGTCTAGCATGTCAAAAAATTGTAAGTCTAAATTCGTAACACATGTCAAGAAACAAAATAGACAAATTTGGTATCATTAGTGACAATGGGCCAAATTCAAAGTTCAACTTGCATTTTGGCACTATCCATTGCAGATTTGTCGGAAAAAAATCTTGACATGTGTTAGGAGCTTAGAGATACAATTCCGTGACATGCTAGATATAAGTATTACCTATTACCAAACGTTTTCTCATATTTTTTAAAACATTTTCGGTGGTCTACCTAAGTTGTGTGCACCCAATGCTGTCCACGGCCCCCCGCCGCCTCTTCCCCCTCTCTGTCCGTTACCTCGCCGCAGCCTTTTCTACTGCCGCTGCCGACCCCACAGTCTTCTACAGTTCTAGTACCTGGTATCCACCCCGCAGCGGACTCCATCCGCCTTGTCTCACTGGATTCCATCGCGCGGGCCGACGACGTCCGGGATGTCCACGTAGTGCCACCAGGGGACGTATCCAAGCTCGTCGCCCTTGATGACGTGAAACACACATTCGTTGGGAGACCCCAAGAGGAAGGTATGATGTAGTCAGCAGCAAGTTTTCCCTCAGAAAGAAACCAAGGTTATCGAACCAGTAGGAGCAGCAACTCTTCAGAAGGTTGTCAACGGCGCCAGAAAAATAGCTGTCGAAGGGAGTCTGGACTGTTGACGTGGAATCTGCACACAACACAATCGAACTACTTTGCCCCAACGAAACAGTGAGGTTGTCAATCTCACTGGCTTGCTGAAAACAAATGATTAAACGTATGGTGTGGAAAATGAGTATTAAATTGCAGAGAATGAAAAAGGAACAGTTTGCAGTTTGTGGTTGTTTAATCAGTTTAAAAGAATGGACCGGGGTCCACAGTTCACTAGTGGTGTCTCTCCATAAAAGATAACTAACATGTTGGGTGAACAAATTACAGCTGGGCAATTGACGAATAGTGAGCGCATGACAATGCATATACATGACATGTTGACTACTATGATATTTAATTGGGCATTACGACATAATACATAGACCGTTATCCAACAGCATCTATGACTAATAATCCACCGCCGGGTTGTCATCCGAGTCCCCCGTTGGTATTAAGTTGCAAGCAACGGATAATTGTATTAAGTAAAGTGCGTAATGTAAACAAACACATATGCCCGTGGACATAGCATCGTTAGGTTATCCCTAGTGGCAACAGCACATCCACAACCTTGAAACTTTCTGTCACTGTCCCAGGTTAAACGGAGACATGAACCCACTATCTAGCATAAATACTCTCTCTTGGAGTTACAAGCATCTACTTGGCCAAAGCATCTACGAGTAACGGAAAGCATGCAAGATCTTAAATAACATATAAGATAGATTGATAATCAACTTGACATAATATTCAATATTCATCGGATCCCAGCAAACACAACATGTAGCATTACAATAATATGATCTTGATCATGTAGGGCAGCTCACAAGATCTAAACATGATGTCACAAAGTGGAGAGACAACCATCTAGCTACTGCTATGGACCCGTAGTCCAAGGATGAACTACTCACGCGTCACTCCGGAGGCAGGCATGGCGATGTAGAAGCCTCCGGTGACGATTCCCCTCTCCGGCAGGGTGCCGGGAAGAGGTTCTGAACCCTCCCGAGCTAGGGTTGACGACGGCGGCGTCTCTAGATCATTTTGTGGATATTTGCTCAGGTACTTAGGGTTTTCGCGTCGGGGGGAATAAGTAGGCGAAAGGGCGGCGGCTGCGGACCCCCGAGGGGCCCACACCACCCTAGGGCGCGGCAGAAGGGGGGCCCACGCCCTAGGTGCGTGTGGCCTCCTGGTGGCCCTCCTCTGCTGCTCCTTCGCTCCGTCAGGCGTGTTCTGGAAAAATAGGCACCCCCGTGTAGTTTCGTCCAATTCCGAGAATATTTCCAGACTAGCTTTTCTGGAATACAAAAACAGCAGAAAACAGGAGCTGGCACTTCGGCATCTTGTTAATAGGTTAGTCCCAAAAAAAGTATAAAAGTGATATAAAGTAGATGCAAAATATGTAGCAATTGGTATAAAACAAGCATGGAACATCAAAAATTATAGATACGTTTGAGACGTATCAGCATCCTCAAGCTTAGTTCCTACTCGTCCTCGAGTAGGTAAACGATAAAAACAAAATAATTTTTGCGGTGACATGCTACTATCATAATCTTGATCATATAATATTGCAAGGCACATGTAAATGAATGAAGTGATCCAAGTCAATGGTCTATAATTTGCTACCAAATAGATAATGAGTAAACAATGAATCACACAAGCTAAACGTTTTCATGAATAGTACTTTGGAGACAAGCATCAAACAGTTTTACATAAGTGTTAACTCATAAAGCAATAGTTTCTAATAAAAGGTATTTAATCAACACAAAGGAAGAATTTAGTTTCAGCATTTGCTTCAACTTTCAACATATTTATCACATGGATATTGTCAACACAAAGTAGTATAACAAGTCCAATACATTGCATATAACGCATGTTGCAACAAAGTTGACACTAGTGTTTGCTTGTGGAAGACAGAAAGAATAGGAAAACTGACTCAACATAAAAGTAAAAGAAAGACCCTTCGCAGAGGGAAGCAGGGATTAAATCATGTGCTAGAGCTTTTAGGTTTTTGAAAGCATATAGAGATTGCATAAAATATTTGATACTCCTCCCAACCTTGCTAACACAAGCCATGGCTAACCGAATCCTCGGGTGCCTTCCATCAATCACATACCATGGAGGAGTATCTAGTTTTGAGAGGTGTTTGTTAATTGTCAACGAATGGTAGCGGGTGAGAACAGTATTCTACCTGTCGAACGGACTTTTAAGAGCGGCTCCAATAAAGGACGTTATTTCTACCAGCAAGGCAGATCATCCCTCTTTCTCTTTGGTTTACACACATTCAGGTATTTCACTGTTTGTCATTGCTTACTAATGAATCAGGGAAAAGTGTGAATATAATTAATTGGTTAAAGTTGTAATTAATTGGGACTGGGCACCCCATTGCCAGCTCTTTTTGCAAGTTATTGGATAAGCGGATGTATATGCCACTAGTCCAGGTGTAAAAGTCCATTCAACAAATAGAATAAAGAATAACCGCACTAATTCCTCATGAGCTAGTAAACATTGACACAAAAAGGGAATAATAACATTTTGAATAATTTAAAGGTAGCACATGAAAAATTTACTTGGAGTGGCAAGGAAATACCACATATAGCTAGTTATGGTGGACACAAATGGCATGGATTTTGGCTCAAGGATTTGGATGCATGATACGTCTCCAACGTATCCATAATTTCTGCTGTTCCATGCTTATATTATACCATTTGCTACATGTTTTATATACACTTCGTATCATTTTTATGCATTTTCTGGGACTAACCTATTAACAAGATGCCACAGTGCCAGTTCCCTGTTTTCTGCTGTTTTTGATTTCAGAAAGTTACTTCTGGAAATATTCTCGGAATTGCACGAAACAAAAGGCCAGGTCCCTATTTTTCCAGCACGTACACGGAGTCCGAAGGAGAGACGAAGAAGTGCCACGAGGTGGCAAAACCACCAGGTGGCGCGGCAGTGGGCCCAGCCGCGCCTGGAGGTGGTTTGGGCCCCTCGGGGGTCCGCCGACATCGCCCCTTCGCCTATTTATTCCCCGAGACGCGAAAACCCTAAAACACCGAGCCTTTCATCCAGAACATATTCGCCGCCGCCGCCGTCGTCAGCCCTAACTCGGGGGGTTCCTGAAGCTCTTCCCGGCACCCTGCCGGAGAGGGGAATCATCACCAGAGGGCTCTACATCGCCATGCCCGCCTCCGGAGTGATGCGTGAGTAGTTCATCCTTGGACTATGGGTCCATAGCAGTAGCTAGATGGTTGTCTTCTCCACTTGTGCCATCATGTTTAGATCTTGTGAGCTGCCTATCATGATCAAGATCATCTTATTGTAATGCTACATGTTGTGTTTGCTGGGTTCTGACTTATATTGATACCTATGTGGAGCTGAATATTATATTATCATGTCTATGCCATTTGTGATCTTGCATGCTCTCCGTTACTTGTTGAAGCCTTGGCCACGTGAATACTTGTAACTCCAAGAGGGGGTATTTATGCATGATAGTTGGGTTCAACCTCTATTTAACCTGGGATAGTGACAGCAAGTTCTAAGGTTGTAGATGTGTTGTTGCCACTAGGGGTAAAACAGCAATGCTTTATTCAAGGATGAATGTATTGTTTACATTACGCACATTACTTAATGCAATTGTCTGTTGCTTGCAACTTAATACTGGAAGGGGTACGGATGTTAACCGGAAAGTGGACTATTTAGGCATAGATGCATGCTGGATAGCGGTCTATGTACTTTGTCGTAATGCCCAAATGAATCTCATAGTAGACACCACAGCTCACACATGCATGTTATATGCACTTATCAATTGTCAATTGCCCAGCTGTAATTTGTTTACCCAGCATGTTAGTTATCTTATTGGAGAGACACCACTAGTGAACTGTGGACCCCGGTCCATTCTTTTACATCTGAAATACAGTCTACTGCAATCATTGTTCTCTACTGTTTTATGCAAACAAACATCATCTTCCATTCGATACGTTTAACCCTTTGTTTTCAGCAAGCCGGTGAGATTGACAACCTCACTGTTAAGTTGGGGCAAAGTAGTTTGATTGTGCTGTGCAGGTTCCGCGTTGGCACCGGAATCCCTGGTGTTGCGCCGCACTACACTCCTCCACCAACACCTTCGAAGCAAACCTCGTTTTCCTACTGGTCTGATTAAACCTTGGTTTCATACTGAGGGAAAACTTACTGCTGCACTCATCATACCTTCCTCTTGGGGTTCCCAACTGACGTGTGACGTACAAGCAATTGTTTCTGGCACTATTAACCTAGAGCCACCAATGCACGAGAAGCATTCCCTCTCAGTACAGAGTTTATGCTAGCAAGGTTATGTAAGCAAACAAGAATATCAACCCGTACACCAAGTTTTATATGACAAACATATTGCAAACGTTATAAGACTTCATACCGTCTTCCTTGCTAACCAAACCCGTTTATTAGAAAATATCTAGACTTTAGAGATACCACCGATGCAAACCAAATTTTCAACAAGCTTTACGGTAGTTCTTCACTAATAGGCTTAACTCATGTGATGCACAATTTAATCATGATCTACTTGTTAACTCAAAACAATTAACAAGCATCAAGTTATCCATTTTAGTGATCTACAAGATTAAGCAAGTTTTTCCTTATACCAATTACCACATGCAACATTTTCTGAACCAACCAAACACCAATCAATTTATTTCATCAAGTCTCCAAACAAATATAAGTGAAGCAAGAGAGTACTTTGTACAAAAGAAAGCTAATAGCTCTGACAAGAGATACATGAAAACAGGAGCTAAAAGCTGAACAGCGCTAGATATGAATACTCAACAAATATAAGTGAAGAATAGGAGTATTCTCATGAAAAAGCGGAGCGTGTCTCTCTCCCAATCAAGAATGCTAGGGTCCAGTCAAGCTTTATTGAAAAAAATGCAATACTGAAAATAAAAGCACACAGACGCTCCAAGAAAAGCACATATGATGTGAAAGAATTAAAATATAGTTTCACTAGAGATGACCTGATAATTTTGACGATGAAGAAGGGGATGCCTTGGACATCCCCAAGCTTAGACGCTTGAGTCTTCTTGAAATATGCTGGGGAGATCCATGGGAGCCTCCCCAAGCTTAAGCTCTTCACTCTTCTTGATCCTATTATATCATCCTTCTCTCTTGACTCTTGAAAACTTCCGTCACACCAAACTCAAAGTAGATCTCATTAGAGGTCAGTGCATAATCAAAAATTCACATGTTCGATAAAGACGCAATATGATTTGTTACTTTAAACATTAGCTACAGCCACTGATGTTATGTGAAGCTCTTCCACCCAAAAAAGAATTTCACTCAACACTAGTAAAAGAGAGAATGCAAAATAAAAAGGCATAATCTGTCTAAAACAGAACAGTCCGCAAAGACGAATTTTTTCAAGGCACTTACGACGCTCAGATCGAAAAACTCTAGACTAATGAAAGTTTCAGACATTCATAAAGATTACGCACAAAAATTTTCAGATTTAATTAACAATCTGATGATTTTAGGAATTTCGTACAGTGAACAGCAAACACAACATGTAGCATTACAATAATATGATCTTGATCATGTAGGGCAGCTCACAAGATCTAAACATGATGGCACAAAGTGGAGAGACAACCATCTAGCTACTGCTATGGACCCGTAGTCCAAGGATGAACTACTCACGCATCACTCCGGAGGCAAGCATGGCGATGTAGAAGCCTCCGGTGATGATTCCCCTCTCCGGCAGGGTGCCGGGAAGAGGTTCTGAACCCTCCCGAGCTAGGGTTGACGACGGCGGCGTCTCTGGATCTTTTCGTGGATATTTGCTCAGGTACTTAGGGTTTTCGCGTCGGGTGGAATAAGTAGGCGAAAGGGCGGCGGCTGCGGACCCCCGAGGGGCCCACACCACCCTAGGGCGCGGCAGAAGGGGGCCCGCGCCCTAGGTGCGTGTGGCCTCCTGGTGGCCCTCCTCTGCTGCTCCTTCGCTCCGTCAGGCGTGTTCTGGAAAAATAGGCACCCCCGTGTAGTTTCGTCCAATTCCGAGAATATTTCCAGACTAGCTTTTCTGGAATACAAAAACAGCAGAAAACATGAACTGACACTTCAGCATCTTGTTAATAGGTTAGTCCCAAAAAATGTATAAAAGTGATATAAAGTAGATGCAAAACATGTAGCAATTGGTATAAAACAAGCATGGAACATCAAAAATTATAGATACGTTTGAGACGTATCAGCCCTCCAGCCCGGCGTCATCCTGCAGGGCCCCGACCGCTTGGCCGAGATCGTCTAGGCCATCAAGAACTTTGGCATGGAGCCCGGTGACCCCATGTTCATCCACATGTTTGCCATCCTTTCCAAGATGAAGACCCCCACACTGGAGAGGAAGATTGCACTCTACCAGAGCCTCGGTTTTGACAAGGACAATGTTAGCTTAATCATGCGGCGGTACCCTGCCTCGATGGCGGTTTCCGAGGAGAAGATAAAGAAAAACGTTGGATTCTTGGTCGGGAAGGCGGGGTTGAGCCTGGAAGAAATCGTGAGCTATCTCAACCTCCTTTTTTTAGTAACATGGCAGTCGTTCTGCCTTCCGATTAGATAGAAAAGAGTGTTATGTACAGAATTTCATGCTAGGGAAGAATCCCTTTACAGACAAAAAAAAACTATGAGTCTCCCGGATCCTGTGTGTGGGCAAAAGCCCGCATCGCCATCTCGACGGAGCTTGGAGTGCCTTTCCAGGAGGTGTGCGGTGTTCGCCCTACCGAGGAAGGAAGAGAAGCCAGAGGCAAATCATCGGCTGCCCGCGGTGCTCGTGACCACCGCGAAACGGTTCTTGTTGGTGTATGTGCAGCCGCACCAGATCGAGATCCCTGATGTTGTCCTGGCTTTCAACGGCGTGACCCCTTTTGAGGGCTTTGGTGTGTTGCCGGGGAAGACGAGCGTTGATGTCATCGGCCAATGTTAGTCTTGGTAGGATTTGCTTAGACAGTTTTGTGAAGATGTGTTGCTTGGCCAATGTTTTGTTCTTGGTAGGATTTGTTTGGGCAGTTTTGTGAAGATTGTGCTGCTCTGGCAATGAGACCGCCAATGAGTATGGTTATGCAATGTCAGTTTGAGCTACTGCAGCGTTCTTATAAATTGCCACCAATCAAGAAAATTGTGGATCTGTTTGTTGTTATAGAATGAACAAGAAAGCTGGTAGAGTGAGGTCCAATTGAAGTGTATGGGAAGCTAACTCGTCACATATGAACCAATGATGATTGGAAGTTCAATCTCAGTGATCGGAATGTGCAACACCAATTGAAAAAACAAAAATTTGAGTGCAACCAGTCCATAGTGTTTTACTTTTTTTTTTGCCATAGTTGCACAAAGCTCTTTTTTTTTTCCTTGGTTGAGTTTGATCTGGGGTGCCCAATGTGGAACATGTAGACGAAATCGGCAATCCCATCTTTTCAGCCTGGCAAGGGCAGACCATTTGAAAGAACATGCTGATTCGCGTCTCTCTCTTTTCTACTGTTATACTATACTACAAATGGTATCTGACAAATGCAGTACTGAGTAGATAAACACATAAGAGGTGCATGGCCATTCCTTTCTTATGCGCTCAAACAAATGTTATTGAAGAAATCAAAGAAAGCGGTGCAACATTTCCCCCTTTTTAACCTATTTCAGTCAAGGAGGAAGAACCAAGATCTTAGAATGCTCTGCATCACACGCCTGCCCGGAACTGCAATAGTTGGTGCCTCCTTCTATTCTGAATGCTTTATGCCATTGGTGCCTTCTTCTATTCTGAATACTAGAACGATACCCCGTGCGTTGCAGCGGGTATCTCTTAAGTAACCTAGTAAAACATATAAACTCCTGAAGTTGACTATAGAAAAGCAAAATGTAGTTGATCATAACAGTTGAGGCTAAATTTTATTTAATATACATGAAATGTATGAGTATTTTATATTTTAAAGTTTGTTATGGTTCAGGGGTGTACCTGATTGATGCTGATTGATGTAGATAAAGTGAAATTAGCGGGTTGAAGAAACTGGTGATGCGTATGGCTTGCATGAAGATGCCATGCAAATTGCCGCATAATGTGTCTAAAAACTTTTTGAGCAGTTACATGTAGAAGATCACATAATCTCGAACAATAGTTCTATGATTTTCATTATTGAAATCTTGGCAAAAAATCACTTGATTGTCGTAACCGATTCCGGTGTTCCACTTGTACATTATTTAATTATGGAATTACATACCGGATGATGCGATTTTATCGTTTGAATGATAAAAAAAGATAATATGATGCAAACAACTTGATGGGCAAAGAAAAGGATGATGTGGATGCTTGCATGTAGATATAGACAATAAGTAATGATGTGGACAATTGATTGGCTAAGAGAGAAATTGATTTGGATGGCTTGCATGTTGGGATAGAAAAATATTAATTGCACTTAGTGAGGTTTTGCTTTATAAGAAGTATAGATTAATTAAGTAATTATGCCATTTTTTCAGAACTTGGCAGGGCCTATACCTGAAATCAAAGTGAACCTGGTACGTGTGTGTTTCATAAGAATAGAATAGACAAACCAGATACAAGAATTGGCAGTAAATTCACACCAGTGACACCCTTTTTTCCCCAAGCCGGCACCAATACTACACACCAGTGTTAGGCGTTAGGGAGTCTGGTACATGTCGAATTCTTCCAACCGGGCACTTTTGGTTTAAGACCGTGCTGCTAGCCTCTGCTATTGGTCAGATCAACCATTGTCAGTTAACAGAACACCTTTTGAACTTCTCGTGAGTCATGACACACTTTATATACGTGAGGATGCAGATATGTTGTATGGTAGTTCAGGGACCGATCTGAACCATTCTTGCAAGTTCATACTCTATTGCTAATAACTGAACATTTGCGCCGGCCGAAGCAAGGATTTTAAGTGAGATTCAACCAAATGGGCAGCCAAATAAGGACCGCGATGCAACGGACATGTTGCATCGGATACATCTTGTAGATTGGAAAAGGCACGGTGGCTCGCATAAAAGGATAGGACAACCAATTAGGTGCAAATGTGTGTGGTGCAAACAAAACCGACAATTGCAAAAGCAAAATGAGGAAAGCTCCTGAGATAGTCGACTCTTATGGATCTTAAGAGCTTGCTTCGAGAGAGAGGTAGGCGGTGCGGATCATAGGTGACGGATTAGCCTCTTTCCAACTGTGTGGCTGGCTCATGCCCACCTTAAAAGTTACAAGATGTCAACTCGACGGCGACTCGGTGTTCCTCACGCAGTCTTAACTGGTACTCCCTCCGTTTCAAATTAATTGGCTGGAAGTCAAGCCAATTAATTTGAAACGGAGGGAGTACTTGCCGTTTGGCGTCCCCTTCCACCAACACGGTTTTGACCTCAGTTTCAGTTGACTTGGATCATTCTTATCATACTCCACAGTGTATTTAGCTTTGCTGATTCCTCCATTGCCACGTCACAAATCAGCTTGCGCCTATATGCGGGTATGCCAATGGCATACCCTATTAATCAGCTTGCGCCTAACCATGGTGAGAACCGGGGAGAGCTAGACATGAGATGCCGGTAGACCGTTCCCCGAGCAAAGCCACATGGTAGTACCGCCGCTGAGCTGATGGGGATCGACTCCAAGACGAAGGGAATGGGTGGATCATATTCACAGAGCTATTCATATGTCCTGGCCTGGTTGAAATCAAGTATCTTGCACGAGCAAATGGAATAAACGATACCTGATCAGAAGTTCTACAGTCTTGACACTCACACTCACGTATCACTGACTGTTAGGCAGCAAAGTCCAGCGAATGCCAACGAGCAATGATGCTCCCCTGAACATGGATGGATTACGGATAAGGAGGAAATCTTGTACTCCCTCCGTTCCAAATTAGATGACTTTCATTTGTCCACATGCGGATGTATCTATAAGTATATTTGTGCGTAGCTGCATGTGAAAGCTCGCTAGTGACACCCTGACCATGATTCCAACATCCAGGCAGGAGGCAGCACAGGACTGGGAATCAGTGTGTCTGGATCAACGAGAGATGGGGGAACAGGCCGGTGGTTAGATAAAGAAGGTGCCGATAGATGGATGCCTACATAAACAACGAGACACGCAGAGGCAGGTAAGACAACGATCCGAGAGCTAATTGGTTGCCCATCTGTACACCGCTACTACTTCACATGCACCTGTCAGCGGTCGTTGGGAGAATCCAGTGTTATATGTCACCATAAGATGAGATCGATGCTTCGGTGTTTTTGGATCGGTGTAGGTAAGCGGAGATGAACAGAGCAAGTTGGGACTCTGAACGACGATGGATCATTCACCGTTCAGTGACCTGCAACAAATAACCACCTCCTGGTCATACCTGGTTTTGCACGAGAAACAAAGTCATCCGTGGTTACGAAACAATGATTTTACGCATGGGTATGGATTATTTTTTACACCGTGTGAGCCATCCATACACGAACATCAGTTAGCGGAGCTAGAGAAGTGCGGATAGGGGTGCATGTTGGTGCCAAGACTGACAAGAAATTTGCAAAGAAAACAAATTTTACCCGGTTTCCTGTGCAACCCCTAGTTACACTTGGATCGGCCACTGCGAACATGGGTACAGTGTTATTTCCATGCTTATAACCAAACCCAACTCATTTTCTTATCTAATATGTATCCGTGTACTTTTAATGGATTTGCATTTTTTTTTTTGTGAGAATGGGATTTTAAATTGGGATGATTGTCATGTAGTCGTGTATATCCTATATTGGGTTGACACGATTATTTTTTTGTCAAATGTGCTACTCCCTCCGTTCACTAATATAAGATCTTCTAGTTTTTTCTTAATTCATATATATCTAGACATATTTTTAGTATGTATGTTCACTCGTTTTAATATGTATATCTAGTCAATATTGAAATAGCTAAAAGATCTTACATTAGTGAACGAAGGGAGTATCTTTTTTTTTTTTTTTGAAACGGAGGCAAAAGTTTTGCCTCGATCTATTTATTAAGAAGAAGAGAATTGCCCAGTTAATTTACGGGAAACCGGGCGAAAACTAATACAAACAACTCAAAGTTAACTACTCACAAATAGAGAAAAACCCACACATGCATAGGCTGCCCGACAAGCTCTCCCAACCCTAACAATCACAACCCTGACACTTGAAACACACAAAGGAACTCTTGACGAAAACACCTCAACGAAAGGCAAAGGGCAACACCAAATCCATAGAAAGACCCGAACCGAGAGAACACGTTGAGAACTCGAAGATCATCCATAAGTAGCCACGGGCGCCTTTCCTACAGCGCCACCCTTCTTGCCTTTGCATTTGAGTGACTTCTCCTTCGAGATGCAGGACCGAGGGCAGTCACTCACCTTCTTGTTTTTGCCCTTGATTGTTGACCCTGTTAGCAGGCAAGCAATTGCCCTTCCACATCCAGGAATAGCAACCTCCACACTGCTCAGCAGGCTGGAGTATCATGAATGTGAAATTGTAAACTATTGTGTACTATCGATCTATCCGGTGGTACCCGGTGGGCAAGGTTATCATCAGGTATGAGTTTGAGTAATGTGAGTAAATTTTGTACCCGCGACCTATACTAAAGAAAAATCAATATGGTGTGGAAAAGAGTTGGGCAAATACCATACCACCCCCAATCCCTTATACTAGAAAAATGGAAAGGATATCTTCATCTTTTTGCTTTCGGCATGTTATTTTGAATATTTTTCTTTTCGGGGGGTCTACAATCCACGACACTCAAACACATGGAATTAAAACTAGCTTGTTCGCTTTGGGGTCTCCTTAATCCACGTCGCGCATCCTTACCTTTTTTCATATTTGTAACGAAAGTGGGGTTGACAGGCGGTTCACTCAAACACATGGAATAAAAATTAAGATTAAGCACATGAATGCACTTTTGTTCAACATGTTGGAAACCCTAGTGACGAGGGGTACACTCATCAAATCCCATGGTTAAGGACCTAGGGTTGAGATTATGGAGAGAGAACGTGGTAGTACTGGTAGTTTCGTCGGCTGACAAGCAGAGGCAAAGATTTACCCAGGTTCAGGCCCCTCAAGTGGAGGTAAAGACCCTACTTCCTGCTTGTCTGGTATTGATTGTGTGGGATTATGCGATTACAGGGGAGCTCTGGCGAGGTATCGATCTCGCTAGAGCTTTTGGTGGTTCGAGTATGGCTTGGTACTAGATCGGCACCCCTCCCAGCCCTTAAATAGGCTGGGTCTCGGGAGTTTGTAACCGAACTAGTTTACACGTAAGGAAAGTATAAATCGACTATGCCTATGTCTAATCTTGGAGGGTACTCCATCTTGTTGGGCCTCTTGCCTTGGGCTTCGAGTTGGCTCTTCGCTTATTGGGCCTTAGTCGTCACGTGCACCAGGTACCCTCACGGTAGGGTACCCGAGGTGTATACCCTTGTCACCTAGCCACCACCCCTCCCAATTCGTGCAAACAGATCTATCAATCCACCGCTTCGTGTTCCATATTAAACGTGTCGATACCATGAAGGCGTTGTGCGTGCAATGCTCGGACGAAGTACTCATGATCCTCTAGGAGTTGTTCAAGGGATCAGACGAGTTGGGCCTTGCCCCGAGGTGCTTCATCAAGCTACACACATACAAATCTAGCAGTAAACCCGTGACCTAAACACTTCACATTGTTCCTGGCGTCGAGCGGTAGAAAATTTGTATTTTGTACTAGCGTAGGATACCACGTGGCTCAACAACGATTCCCACCAAAGATCAATGTGTGGAACACTTGCCGAAACTAGATCGATCCAATTGCCCTCATGGGAGGTTGTCGGACCCAAAGTCTTCCTATCCGTTGCCAGGAAATCTCGATCCACACCCGTATCCAAGGACGAAGTTTGAGATTCAACCAATGTCAAAGTGGCATAAAATAGCCAAAAATGGTTAGGAGTCGGTCCGTTGTGTGCTGCTATTGGAGGCACTGCCCGAAATCTGTCGGACGCTGTCTCCAAATGGCCCCCCAAACATACATAATATGAGGACGTCTCAACACATCCCCCTCCCTCCGCCCGTTGAATATGCTCGTACCACCTATTCTTTTTCGGAGATTTTACTGGAGAGATTTTGACACACCTCTTTTCTTTTGCAATGACATAATTCCTTGTGAATTACGCCAACAATGAATGACATGATGTTTAAACAAGAAACATGGCAAATGCACGTACCGGAGTGATCGGCGCGAAGTTTTTCCCAGCGGAGCACCGAAAGAGACATAAAATTTAACCTTTCATACTCCCTCCGATCGTTAAAGGTTGTCGTGAGGTGTATAGAAATTTGTACAAGCTTTGTTGGTTTCCACGACAATTATTTCTAACCGGAGGTAGTACCATAAATGAAGCGCAAAGTCTGCGGGAAACAATAGATTTTGTACAATCCGGTGCCACATTGTTAACCAAATACAAATTTCAGCAAGATAGGAAGCGTGTGGATGGTAGGATGGGAATGCATATTGGGAATCTTCATGCGTACGTGAACGCGACACATCAGCGGTAAAACTCAGACGAGTGCACGAGTAGCTAAAATGTCACCAACGAAAAACGACCTCCACTTTTCAACGGTGTCCCACTCGTAAAATTCAAACTTGCGTGTTTCACTCAAAGAAAAAAATACCTCCTCTCCTCGGAAATCGGGCCTGCCACCACGACGCATGAGGGCAGACCGGTCATTCCACCAGGGCCCAGCGCAGCGCCCACCCGAAAAATTTCAAAATCCGAATGCCCCCAACGGGCCACCCGACGCCGACGCGCTCCTCCAACTCGGACGGCCCTGATCTTCCCCAGCGCCCTCAAGCGCCATGGGCCGTCCGATCCGGTGCCCTAGCCCCACGCGCCGCTATAAAAAACCGCCCCCATTCCGGCCACCCAAGAACACACACACTCCCAATCCCCTCCTCGCTTCTCCACCCGGACGCTCCAATCCCATCCTCAGGTAATTGCTTGAGCCGAATCTTCGCCTTGCTACCCGATTCCTCCACCTCCCGTGCTCCCCTGTGAATTTCCGTCGGTTTATCTGCCTCGATTCGTCCGTTTTATTCGAGATTTAAGCTGATTTCTCCCAGATCTGGAGTAACATAACATTTCTCGCCGTCGTTGTTGCCGCAGGTAGGAAGAGCAACCCCAGGGCGGCGAAGATGAGGGAGATCCTGCACATCCAGGGCGGGCAGTGTGGGAACCAGATCGGGTCCAAGTTCTGGGAGGTGGTGTGCGACGAGCACGGCATCGACCCCACGGGCCGCTACGTCGGCACCGCCGACCTGCAGCTCGAGCGCGTCAACGTCTACTACAACGAGGCCTCCTGCGGCCGCTTCGTGCCGCGCGCCGTGCTCATGGACCTCGAGCCCGGCACCATGGACTCCGTCCGCACCGGGCCATACGGCCAGATCTTCCGCCCCGACAACTTCGTCTTCGGCCAGTCCGGTGCCGGGAACAACTGGGCCAAGGGACACTACACCGAGGGCGCCGAGCTCATCGACTCCGTCATGGACGTCGTACGCAAGGAGGCCGAGAACTGCGACTGCCTCCAAGGTACCTTCACCTTCTTATTTTTCAACACGCGCTCATGTTTGCTACTACATTCCCGCAGATTCAGGCGAGCATTTTTCTGAATTTTGGGTTTCTCGTAATCAGGCTTCCAGGTGTGCCACTCGCTGGGTGGCGGCACAGGGTCCGGCATGGGCACGCTCCTGATTTCCAAGATCCGGGAGGAGTACCCGGACCGGATGATGCTCACCTTCTCTGTGTTCCCCTCGCCCAAGGTGTCCGACACTGTTGTGGAGCCCTACAACGCAACGCTGTCGGTCCACCAGCTGGTGGAGAACGCCGACGAGTGCATGGTGCTGGACAACGAGGCGCTCTACGACATCTGCTTCCGCACCCTCAAGCTCACAACCCCCAGCTGTAAGCAGATCTGTGATACCAAGTTTGATTACCTGCTTGTACTTCCCTTAGTAATGTGAATGACAAATGACCATTATGTTAGCTACGTCATGAATGATAGCATTTTACAGTCATCTAAGTAAGTGGTTTTTGCTATTTTTTTTGTCGAACAAGCTCGTCTGTCAATTGTCATGTTTTTGCTAGTTTAGTTCTGGTGATACAAACTGCCTGCCTGTAGCGTCCAGAAATGCTGTTAGCAACTTATCCTAGCTTGTCAATCCCATGTTGAAGTTGAGTTAGTGTGATCTGCTGGAAATATGTGATCATTTTGGAGATGGCATTTCTAAGTTAGTTTGTCTATTGTCATATTTTGCTAGTTTAGTTCTGGTATTGCAACTTACTCCAACTGGACAATGCCATGATGGGAGCTGAATTTGTTTGGTATGCTGGAAATATGTGAGCATTCTGGAGATGGTATTTCTTAGTTGGTGTGCCTATTTTGTTTAACAGCCAAGGTTAGGCAGTATTTTCTTAGTTGGTGTGCTTAGCGTGTTTGATAGCTAAAGGTAGACATTGTTGTTGTGACTTCTGGTCCCTGTATGTAGCTGCCTACTTGTGTTTAAATAGTAAATTAGTAAACTGATAAATGTTGGTATCTCCATCGGCACCTTGGTGCACCTTGCATTACAGACAATTATTGTTCTCTAACCTGCTTGTAGGGGCCTTGATTCAGACTGATAAGATTGTACATGCTATGATAAAATATCAGTCAATTATTGTTCTTTAGTTGGCTTGCTTTGCTGCTTGTGATATTCTCCTACTAAAATATCAGTCATGCTATGATAAAATCCACCCACCAAGTTAATTTCTTGTTAAATACTCCTTATTATGCGAATATTGCTGATATGTGAATCTTGCTTTTTGTTGACAGTTGGTGACCTGAACCACCTGATCAGTGCCACTATGAGTGGTGTCACCTGTTGCCTTCGCTTCCCAGGACAGCTGAACTCAGACCTCCGCAAGCTTGCTGTCAACCTGATCCCATTCCCGCGCCTGCACTTCTTCATGGTGGGCTTTGCGCCGCTCACCTCTCGTGGATCGCAGATGTACCGCTCCCTCACTGTCCCTGAGCTCACCCAGCAAATGTGGGACTCGAAGAACATGATGTGTGCTGCTGACCCGCGCCACGGCCGCTACCTCACAGCCTCTGCCATGTTCCGCGGCAAGATGAGCACCAAGGAGGTTGACGAGCAGATGATCAACGTGCAGAACAAGAACTCCTCATACTTCGTGGAGTGGATCCCAAACAACGTCAAGTCGAGCGTGTGCGACATCCCGCCACGTGGCCTCTCCATGTCGTCCACCTTCGTCGGCAACTCCACCTCCATCCAGGAGATGTTCCGCCGCGTGAGCGAGCAGTTCACGGCCATGTTCAGGAGGAAGGCTTTCTTGCACTGGTACACCGGCGAGGGAATGGACGAGATGGAGTTCACCGAGGCCGAGAGCAACATGAACGACCTTGTCTCTGAGTACCAGCAGTACCAGGATGCTACTGCTGACGAGGAGGGCGACTACGAGGAGGAAGAGGAGGCGGAGCAGGAGTAGAGGATCCGTCGCAGTTGCACGGATGGTATCTTCGTTTGTGTGGTTTTAGTTCAATTTGTTATGTTTGGGTCTGCTACTTGTTTGTGTATCGTGGCATGTGTATGGCCTATGGGATATTGAGTACTGAGTTCGTATGTAGGCATGTTCACTCGATGCTACTACATTTGTGTGCTTTGTCTGTTCTGTGCGACGTTTCGAGTTAGTGGATTGGAAATAGAATGCTTTGCTTTGAACTTGTGCTGATTGTGTGTGGTTTTCCTTCCCTTGTTCAGTTCACCTGAATTAAACTCATCTGCAGCCGCGTTTGAAGCAGATTGTATGCATGGAACACGTTTTACAGTTTTGCCGAATGTTGCCGAAATGAATTTGGCAAAGCCACTCTCGCTATCTCGCACATGGCTACGTACAGTAGATGCTACGTACGCCAACGTTAAATTTGAAAACGCAGGATGGTTTTGTTGGACTCACTCGGTTTACCACGCCACACCGAACCGAGGTAGACCTGTTCTCTGTTGTTTATTCAGCTTTACCAGCGACCGCCCAACGCATTCGCTAAACAGTTAACCCCCAAATCCAGCAGTCGGGCGCACCTTCTCCTCTCCCATGGCGGCATCGGCGGCGCGCTCCCTCGTGCTCTTCTCCTCCGCCTCGCTGGGCCTCCGACGGGCCTCGTCTCGTCTCGCGGTCTCCTCCTCAGGCCTCCTCCCCAGGCCGGCGCTCGCCTTCCGCGGGCGCTCCGCTTTCGCCGCCACCGCCGTCGTGATGGGGAAGGCCGGCACCGTCGACGCCGAGGCGGACGCAGGGATGGACGCCGTCCAGCGCCGGCTCATGTTCGAGGACGAGTGAGTGCCCCGGCCCCCAATCTCGTCCCGTCAACTTGCTGTTTGCTTGGTTTGCCGTGGAATTCCGCCGGCCTGCTCGTGGACTTGTCTTTAGGTTTGATGCGTCGGTGGTGTGCTGGTCTCAAGCGATAGAGTTAAGATTATGCTCATTAAGATTGCTTTCGTCGAGATTGGATGGTTAGCATAAGCAGTGATTTCCCCCCTTGCTGTCTAGCTTGACGATGGTAGCATATTGACAGACTTAGTTTACGCAGTGGGAGAACTAAAACCGAGTTAGATTGTTGCTTCCATTTCATCTCTTGTCAGTACTAACCGAAGCGTTCAATTTTACCATGCAGGTGCATCTTAGTGGATGAACAAGACAACGTCACTGGCCACGAGTCTAAGTATAACTGTACGTCTAAATCATTTCCTCCATTCTGAACTGACTAGCTACCACTGAAGTATCTATTTCACCAGATATTGCTCTGGTTTGCTAATCGTGGTATTGTTATTGTAGGCCATCTCATGGAAAAGATAGAATCCGGGCATGCCCTTCACAGAGCGTTCAGTGTTTTCCTTTTCAACTCCAAATATGAGTTGTTACTTCAGGTATGTACACAACATAAATATGGTTGTCTTGGTTTAAGATGTAAATCTTACTCAGATTTTACAATGTATGAAGAATGTGATCCACTTTCGTTATATTTCCCAATCATTTTGGAATGTGTTTTTTCTGGTAGGCTTGGAACAATCTGTGCTTTATTAAGAATGCAAAATTGCTGCCTGTGTTCTAGCTTGATATATGTGATCAAACTTAATTTGAGTTGGATGTGCAGTAAAGTTTTAAAAGTACAAAGCTCAGAGGTACTAGAGGAAGTTGGGATAGATGAGCTGGATGTTCGCATAACACATTAAGTTAGAACAATCTAGCTCAGAGGTACTAGGTATAGAAGAGCTGGATGTTCGCATAACACACTGAAAGTAGAAAAGGTCAAGCTAGGAGTTTGGATATACCTTAGTTTTGTTTTACACCTTTCCTTTTTCTGGCCCTAG
This sequence comes from Poa pratensis, assembly GCA_947311845.1. NCBI lineage: Eukaryota > Viridiplantae > Streptophyta > Magnoliopsida > Poales > Poaceae > Poa > Poa pratensis. Next base: position 27,957,114 of record CAMZMU010000037.1, read on the forward strand.
CTGCTACATTTTGAATTTGTTTTCCAAATGGGCAAAGTTAGTATCTGACATAGAATGGTCAAACTGAGGAAATCTTCTGAAACAATTTGAGATAACTATACTCATTGGTCTTGAATCATTGGAAATTTACAGTATGAAGAATATGATCCACTTTCGTTATATTTCTCAATCAGAATGGAATGTGATTTTTCTGGTTGGCTTGGAACAATCTGAGCTTTAATAAGAATGCAAAATTCCTGCTCGTGTTCTAGATGGGTATGTGTGATCAAACTTAGTCTGAGTTGGGATGTGCAGTAAAGTTGGAAAAGTACAAGGTCAGAGGTACTAGAGGGAGTTGGCATAGATGTGCTGGATGTGCCGATAAGTTAGAACAATCCAGCTTAGAGTTACTAGATATACTTGACATAAATGAGCTGGATGTGTGCACAACAGAATGAAGGTAGAAAAGATCAAAGGATTAAGCTTAGACAGATTAAGGAACTTGGCATAGCTGAGCTTGTCAGGAAGCTAAGATTCTGGATATACCTCATACCTGATCTAGCTTGAGTACAACTCGAAATTGGAACCAAACTTATTTGATTTTCCAGCTTTCCTTTGTCTGGCCTTAGCTGCTGCCTCTTGAATCTCTTTTCTAAACGGACAAAGTTACTTTCTGACGCAGAATGGTCAAACTAAAGAAATGTTTTGAAAATATTTGAGATAACTTAACTCATTGGTTTTGATTTTTTGGAAATTTGCAGAATCAAACAATAACCACAGTTATAGCCATAAAACACGGCCGTTCTTGCTTCTGATTATATTTCGTGCACTAGAACCAGAGTTTAATTTACTGGAGAAACATCATAGATTACACTTGTTTTTACATCATGGCTAACACCTAACAAGAAGATGCACGAATATATTGTCTGCAAATGTTATTTAGTCTGCACAAGATTGGGTAGTTCGAGCCTTTTAGGTGGGAGGTAAGGCCCCTCTTCGGAAGTGCAGTTTCCAGTTTCCCTCCCTCGGTTGAAACTTGAAACGTACAGAAGCATAGTACAACTTACTACATAGCAACAATGCAGCGCAGTAAACCTGAATCATGTATTAGTATAGTTATTTCTGCTTTAGTCTGCAGCTTTTGTTTACTGTTCTTCTCCACTGTTTCTCAAATAAATATTTTTTAAGCTTTTGCATCATAGGCTAGTTTGTAATATTTGTACTCTTTACAGCAAAGGTCCATGACAAAGGTGACATTTCCACTTGTCTGGACAAACACTTGCTGTAGCCACCCTCTATATCGAAATCTGAGCTCATCGAGGAGAATTGCGAAGGTACATGGATCTACCTGAAAGAGCGCTGAACAGTTGCGTACCATTAGTTGCACCATCCATGCTGCTGCTTCCATCTTACCGAGTACCTGTTGCAATCTCCTATTTTGGTTCAGGGGTCAGAAATGCAGCACAGCGAAAGCTATTTGATGAACTGGGAATACAGGCTGAAGATTTACCTGTTGACCAATTCATTCCACTTGGGAAGATGCTTTACAAGGCTCCATCTGATGGAAAATGGGGCGAACACGAGCGTAAATACTTGCCCTTTGTTCACCACTGATGGACTTCCAGTTTCCGTGCAACTTGGTTCTGTGGCACGTTATCCTATCCGTATTTATAAGCACCGTCTTGTGGAACTTATAATTTGTTGATCGTCATTATTTCAGTGGACTACCTACTCTTCATGGTCCGCGATGTGAAGCTCAACCCGAATCCCGAAGAGGTGTCCGACGTCAAGTACGTGAACCGCGATGAGCTGAAGCAGTTGCTCAAGAAAACAGATGCAGGGGAAGGCGGCATCAAGCTGTCCCCTTGGTTCAGGCTGGTGGTCGACAACTTCCTCATGGGATGGTGGGATCATGTTGAGCAAGGGACTCTGAAGGAGGCCGCCGACATGAAAACTATCCATAAGCTGTAGACTGTACAACAATACTGTTGTTTGTGTCTCCCTTGAGAAATAAGCACCATTGTTTCTGTTGGTGCATAACTTTCCTTTTTCATTTCCTTCGTTTGTTCATTCGCGGTCGTGGATGCAGCGTTTGCTCCTTTTGTTGTTGAGAAATGTGGGTGGATGTCGTTTAAGAACTGGGCTGACTTGTAAATAATCCATGAATAAATGCCAGGGTTTCATTATGCCAGTTTCAGTTTCTGCCGAGTTGTTACAAGGCGATTCATCCTTTTCTTTAGGGGACAGCCGCGATTCATTGAAAAAGCTAGTGTTTTTGTTAGATTCAAGAAGGTACACTTAAGGATCGGAGTAATAATAGTTATGCTCCGTTCGGATGTTCGCATTGGGAGCTCCATATTGATATTGGGTTGAATATCAATATCATGGGATATTGATATTGAGTACGAATGTCAATATTTCTGTTTGGATGTGTTAGATATTCAGAGCTAGACAAGATATTGAGTTTGAATATCAAATGTTGTTTGGATGTTATAAAAGCAGTTTTTCGAGACATTGATCATTGTACTGTTATATTCATGACAAAATGTGCAAAACAACAGCTAGACAGAGATTGCAGACGTGGGCTTCAGCATCCTACCTTCCGTGCGCTTCGTTAACTGAAATTAAATAGGAAAGGTTCAGACTTCAGAACGGACACAGCGACGACGACGAACTGCAGTGGCGCTGATGGTTTCCTTGCGCGTCCAGGAGGCCGAGGGTGCAGGGGAGAGCGCCGGGGTGCTGGTGTGGTGTGGAGTGTGCAGAGTGCTGCGAGAGGGATAGAGCAGCAGAGGAGGCGGCCGATTGAGCACAAGCTCGAAAACGAGCTTCCATGGCGGATGAACTCGCACGGAGCGCAGCGACAGCTGCAACAAGGAATCGAGACGGGGAAGAAGGGGAAACGGAAGAGGGGCTCACGACGAGGGTGCTGGAGTAGTCGATCGTGCTCGAGGACGTCCGGCGGCGGCGAATTTCGTCGGGGAAGAGCTCCGGTAGGCGGGGAAGTAGGTCCTGGAGGCGGCTACCTGGACGCTCCCGTTTCGATCTTGTCATCTAGAAGGCAGAGGTAGTCGAGGAAGATCTCCTGGCGTGCTCCTCTTGGCTCGGGGACGACCATGGCGACGACGGAGAGCTCGTTCTTGCTGACCCGAAACCTGGTTAGAGGAGCGGCGAGGGAGAGAGTGCTAGGAGATGGGGGTTGGGCGGAGGCTCGCCGGAGACAGAGGAGAAGGGGCCAGCAGGCCGCCGGCGAGATGGGCGCCGGGATGGAGGAGGCGGGGAGGGGCGGGGTCGTCGCCGGGATGGAGGAGGCGGGGCGGGGCGGGGTTGTCGCCGGGATGGAGGAGGCGGGGCGGGGTCGTCGCCGGGATGGAGGAGGCGGGGCGGGGCGGGGTCGTCGCCGGATTCTTACCCGATGCGCCGCCGCTGTTGGTTCGCACGGGAGCGAGGCGAGGGACGGGGGAGACGGGGTGAGGCGAGCGACGACATTCGCTGGGAGATGTTTTGCACTAGCGATGCCCACCTCGATATCTTATGCGAATACATCGCCCGAATATCTAGTACATCTGAACACTTCAGTTTCAGACGAATATCCAATATCGACCCTCAATATCAACATCCGAACGCAACATTAGTGTTTGAGTTTTTCTACTGGAAGCTAGAGAATTCAATGGGCCGTGCTCACGGTATGATAATGGGCCTCGCTGCCAAACGAAACAAGACAATAACAGTGAACCAGTCGGGCAGTACGGTCAGTACCATTTCCTCATGGCTCGAGTATAACTGAGAGCATGATTGAACACCCCATATAACCGAAGCCGTAAATGGTTGGTTCAATGACCGGAATGAGCAAATCCATGTAGCCTCATAAACTTCTACTACCTGAAGAGTGCATCTAGTGTTAACTTCCACTCGTGGCACGAATAATCTCAACAGGACATCGATGAACCGCATTTTCTCTGGACTTGGACTAGCAAATTCCCCTCAGAAGCAGGAGCAAATTCACAAACAGGAGCAACCGTGTAAGCTTACGCCATATTCTGTGCTACCCACAGAATGGAGCCTCGTGATTAACGACGGCAGGGACACACGGATTAAATACTACTACGGCAAGACTAAAGAGAAAGCAGCCGGTCGTGCAGTTGCAGCTCGATCGAGCCCCCATGATGCTGACGGGCACGAGACGCACGCAGCCGAGGACGACGACAACCTGCCGTCGCCTTCCATCGTGCCAGTACTAGCAGACAGCAGCCTCAGCGCGGCGACGACGGTGCGAGTGCGACGGCGGAGGACGCAAGAAACTCGCCGCTCGATCCGAATCAGCCTCGAAGGGGTAAGACCCCTGATAATTTAAAAATAGCGTCGATTAGTTACAGAGAATGCACGGATTAATATAGATGAATAATCCCTGTTCAAAAAAAAAAGATGAATAAGATTATATATCGTAAAAACTGACGAAAAGTCGTTTTTGGCTCCTGATAATTATTTAAGATTTCTATAACCATTTTTCGAATGTTTTAAGTACCGTAATTCCTGCAGCTCGGAAGCATAATATCCTGTGTTCCAAACAGGAAGAACGATGCATCCGCATCTCCTTTCTCGAGAAGATGCATGCACGTCGCCACCGCAACCCTGAAGCCAGAGCGGCACTCAGGGTGGATCGGATCAGCACCATAGGGGACGAACGAAAGAGAGGGAGGAATCAACTTCAAGGTCGGCAATGGCAGGGCGCTGTCGTAGTCCGGCACCAGGCACCTGCCACCAACCACGATTAAGTTACACGAGCGACCAAAGCAAGAAAGCTTCACTCGGAAAGAGGCGCGCCGGCCAACAAACAACCTTGCCTCTGATCCCTCTCCTCCGTCCAAAACAGTTATCGCCACTGCTTGGGGCTCCACGAACCTGAATTATTGTAGAATCCTTGTTTCTTTGTCTGATCAGTGCAAGCTATATAGTTTCCGCTACAGTATAGTGCTACTACACACACTGCTAGAGCTTGTGAAGTTTTAGTGAGCTTGACATCGGGTGCCTTTTGTCACGTCCCAAAAGTTTACTTTCACCAGTGCTCGAATCATCGGTGGTCTGTCCCACGTCCACATCCGCATCGATCACTTGATAATTAAATTAACCCATCTCTAACCTAACACTACCAAGATCTTTCTTACATTTTGCTCTTCGGTTGAGGGGCATCGATGTGCACAACGATACGCTACTACTCACTCCGCTCCAAATTACTTGACTTGGATTTATCAAAACTTGTATATATCTAAACACTAAAACATGTCTAGGTACATCCGAATTTAGACAATTCCACGTCAAGTATTTTGAAACGGAGGTACACTGCTCTGTGTTGTGTTGCTGATCATCGCAGCGTTGTGGTGTCGAACGGAAAATAGGTCATGTACGTACAGTACACGAAAAGAAGATTTTAGTTACTGCTTCCGGTCTCTGCATTGTGAAATGCTCCTAAATGATCGATCAGGTACGATCCATCCAAGAAGTCCTAGATGGAGTGTGGAATCATGGAGCGGTTGTGGCATCCACCTAACTAAACGTGGACCTAATTAAACTCGGATAATCTTCTTGCCTGGCCCCGGAATCCAGAAAAGGGAAACGCAGCATCAATCAACTGCACAATACGCGACAGGGACGCTCGAATCGAACCACATCCTGAACCGGTTCACGTCTTGATCTAACACTGGACTCCTACTTATGTAAGCTATACTAAAATGGTGTGTCACCTACCACCCGCTACCAGGAGAACGACGCGAAGGACAAGGGCGACGCACGGCAGATCTAGCTAGGTGGCTTACCAGTGGCACAGCAGACAGCACCACGGGAAGAGGCTTCACCACAGGCCGCGCACTGAAAACGGTGGGGCCCACACCGAGCCGCAACGCAAGACCGTTTCCGCGTTCACACGTCGAGGGTTTTGGTAATTCCGAATTTGGCGCGCGACCGCGAGCTGGCGAGCTCACCGGGTCCGGGCAGCGGACACGCGGCGGCCTCTGCTTCATGTGTCGACGGACCGTGGCCGGTGAAGCGGACATGCGACCAGGATGGTTGTTCTCGTCGGCAGCTACGACTATGCACAGTGCGAGTATTATGGATAGTACTATTTCACGTATGCAAAAAACAAAAAAAACTGACGTCCTTGCTTGCAATTAATGATACGAGAAATAGTGATATCATAGGTAGATAACGTAACATACATAATGCACAATACATAATGAGTCTACAAACATAATAAATGAAACATTCAAATGATATTACACATATGTTACTACCCACCATAAAGTTAGTAACATACTAGTGTAGGGTACGTTACTTACCACTATGAGCAGCTTAACATCAATTTTAAGATACCGTAAACACCCGTCTAGAACGGTATCTGGTTTTTCTGAAAATTATTTTCTATTTTACAAATCCATCGGCAGAGTAGATACCGTATAAGCATACTGAATAAAAAAACACGCTATAAATTTGCTTCTGTGATGGGTAGCGAACCAGAGAGTGGCCCGGTAGTAAGGGGGGCGCTGTTGCACCCAGCCGACCCAGCTTCGAATCCTGTAGAACGCGGAATTTTTGATTTGCACATATATACGTAGACTTCTGTCTATAAAAAAAAGCACCAGGTGCTGCTGCCTAGAATGGTCATATTTTTTTAATATACACAAACATAGTACACAAACTTTTAGACAATACAAATTGCTACATGATGCAATGTAACATCCCAATATTTTCAAAGTTTTGAAAATCCAAAAAGATCAAAAACTTTTTGAAAATTATATATATTTGGTTTTAAAAATCCAAAATCATGCATGCATTCATCATCTTCATGTATTGTTTGCATTTAAAATTTCAAAAGTTGGAACTCTATTTCAACTTTACACCTATTTGAGAAAAGATTATAAATGAGCCTTATTATGCCCTACATAATATTTTGATTTTTATTAATTTATTTGATGGCCATAATAATGCCCAAGTGCTGTTTGGAATAAACTTCCTAAAAAGTATTTTCTCAAATTATTTGGAAAAGATTTGAATCCATTTTGAACTTGGTTTGAAAAATTGAGAAATAGCAAAAATCTCCCTTTTAAATACCCAAGGGTATTTTGGTAAATTATTTTGTATAATTTATTCCCAAACAGTATGTTTGAATAAAGTTTATAATTATTAAAAAAATTATTCAAATTGGTTTTGAATCCATTTGATTCATATTTTAAAAGTTATTTGAAAAAGCAGAAAATAGAAAAAGCCAATGTTTATGGACATCTTTATCACTGCTGCCTGGAGCATTTGGAAGGAAAGGAATGACCTTTGCTTCAATGGCGTCCAACCTGATATTCAATCCTGGACAAGAAGGTTCAAGGAGGACTTCTCCCTCTTGATCCATAGAACCAAGCAGGATCAGCATAGTTTTATTGCTAACTTTGTTGCCGCTATGTAAATCCTAAAACTACTCCCCCTCCCTTCCACTGTAAATATTCCACGGCTCTGTTGGTTATGTGTGTTTTATTATAGAGGCAGTAGGAGCCTTTCCTACTGTCATAAAAGCCTAAAAAAAACAGAAAAAGAAAAAAGTACAAAAAATAGAAAAGGGCCTCCCACCCGAGCTAGCTGGGCCGAGCGCATCTCTCCCCTCGCGCGCAGCAGCCCGCAGCCCCTTTCTCTCTCTCTTTCTCTCACTGACAGGTGGGCCCCACCCGTCAGCACCGACACCATCTTCCCCAAATCACGCTCGCGTTCAACGGCAGGCGACACCGCGATTTCTCCTCATCAATTCGTGCGTTTATGGCCGAAATCACCGCGGCCGAGCACTCCTACTTATAGCCCTTGCCTTCCTCTCTTGTTTGCCCTAAAAACCCCTCTCCGAGCGCCACCAGGCTGCCCGCAATCCACCGCCGCTGTCCGCCACTACCGCCGGCGAGGAGCTCCATTTCCGGCGAATGTCGTGCACCCCGAGCCCTGCCATCTACCTCTTTCTCTCTCTGTTTCCTTTGCGCACCTTTCTGACAAGGTTCGTTATTTTATCGTGCATCAGATCGATGGCTCCGTCCATGACCGATGCAAACCGCCGCGGAACCCAACTCCGGCGAGCAATCCAAGGAGGAGCAGACCACCTCGACGCCGTTCACCTCACCACCGTGCTCGCCTCGACGCCCTGCATCCTGCGGTATACCTCTCCCTCTCCCTGACCCCGTAGAACTCGCGGAACGCGCGATGCCGACGCGTCGCCGCCACGTTTGCTAGGTCACCGGAGTTACTCCGGCCGGTCGCGCCGCTCGATTTCGGTCAAACAAATCTAAGCCGTTAGATCTAGATCTGAGGGTCAGGATAGAATCACTTAACGAAGCGGTATGATTTAATCTGGTGCGTCCGTTTTAAGTTAGATCTAACGGTCCCTGTTTTAATCCATTCCGAACCGGTACCGTCCAATCACAGAGCGCCACGTGGCCCTTTTTCTTTTAATCTTTTCTGTTATTTTTGTTTTTATGCAGAATAACATCTAAACTTTGAAATTCAATAACTTCTGAACCACAAATCCAAATTTAGTGTTGTTGATGTCTATGGATTCAGAAAAATGTGAAGAACACAGTAGAGTACAAAAAATTAACTTTTGATACGTGCATAAACTTTTAAATTACAGAATCATTATTTAATTCTTTTGGCCACAAAATGATTTTGACAAATTCTTTTTGAATGTTTCAAACTACAGAAACTTTGTTTAGATGTTCTATCTCCATAAATATTGTTTCTAGAATTTTTATAAAGAGTTATCTTACAGAAACTTTTAAACTCATGTTATTGTCTTTTAGTGAATTAAAAATGCTTTTATTAGTTTAAATTGCTTGAAACCTGTAAATTCAATAACTTTTGCTCTGTTTGGCCACTTTTAACAAACTTTATATTTTTGAAATCCTCTAGATCTGTAGATTATTTTAGATCTGTTAATTTTCTGTTTTGCCAAGTTTATATTTATTCAAATTTCAAATGGGTTGTTTGAGTAATTTTGGCATAACTTTAAATCTATAATTTTTTTTTGAGTAAATCCAATTGCAATAGTTTTATTTAGATGCCCTCTGTCCAGAGAGACCCTCCCATATTTTTGTATATTATTTTGTTTAACAGTAGTATTTATTTTGTGTTTATTCCCTTTTTGGGAATTGTTTTGTTTAGTTGTTTTATTAAAAATTGTTTTAATTGCATTTTGACTTCATGCATGTTTTCATAAACCAGAAAAGTTAGTGTAATAATTTTCTTGTGATTTTAATTGCATTTCATGCATAGCATATTTTATTGTATTGTTATTTTGTTTGTATGTTTATGTGTGGCTTGTTTTATTTGTTAAACCTTTCGGAGAGACCCGGGAATTTTATCAACTGATGCTCCTACTCCTCCTACTGCCAAGGCAAGTGGCACATTCATACATTTCCTACTATTTTGTGTATGCATGACTTAGTGTATTTTCCTTAAGCATGTGTAATTGTTATTAGCATTGCTATGCTAAAACGGTTTAGAGCAGCACCCCTATACTAGTTGGTCTAGAATCCTATTATAACTTAGTAGAAATATTGATGCTATGCAAAAAGTTATTTTTATAAAAAGCTAATTTCTACTAAGTAAATGAAACATCTGGGTGGATTTGGTTTTGCTTGGCTTATGTTGAGCGGCTTCTCAGGGGGTTTACCTGAGGTAGTACACTTGTGGATGGCCACCCAGGAACAAAGGGATTTGAAGTTACTCCAAGTGAAGATTGCTTCCAGTGCAACCATTGGTCATATGGGCTCTGTCTTGATGGATTAAGTTGCGTGGACTCATCCCGGCTTGATAGGTGGTGGTAGAGGATTGTAGGTGGAGCGCGTCAGGCCAGTAGTGGGTGGGAAAATGCTTCTGAAAAATCTCGTCTCAATCTTCTCCTTTTTCTTATCACTAATGGAGTGTAGAGGATAGTTTGGGCTGATTGGGTCTAATGGTGAATGTGCACAACCTCTCGAGAGTGTCAAAACTAAGTACTTAGCCGTGTCCCCGGTTACGGACAATTCTGAGCAGCTGATCAAGGACGTCAACGGAGGATCCCAACATTCCAACTTCTCAAGTAAAACTTTGAAGGGTGAACAAGGGTGATGAGATAATGGTTTTCATGCCATTCTTGTCTCGACTAGAAGAAAAGAGTTTCAAAAGAGATAGGAAAAGTTGGCTTTCCGCAAAATAGCCTTTGAACTCCACCAGCCTAAATATGCATATAGATTATTAGAGTTATTCCACTATGAGTCCACAGAGTGTCACTTGCCAGTTCCATTTTATATGGTTCTGACCCACCTTGCTGCAACATTTTTACTGTTGCAGGTTGTTCCGACGATGAGTGAGGTTTCGCTTAAGGGTTTCGAGTCTGCAACCAACATGTTCGCCTGTGGCTGCATGAAGATGATGGAGACTCCATGAAGAATAATGTTTTTCCGCTGCTTTACTCTTTCAAAGCTAGCTTCGAGCTATGCACCTTGTAATGAATATTTGTAAATTCTGGATCATTCGTATAATAAATTGATACAATGTTATGGTATTCATCGTAAACTGTGTGTGCTAGCGATTCGATCCAGGAACTAGCACTATACACAAGGATCTTGCCAAATTTTAAGTGCAGGTCCGCTACATGCAAAGATCTAATAAAACTGCACCCTCAATCCCCGACGGCGCTTCGTCCTAGTTGATTTAGAACTTGATGGCGGACGTGCACTGCGCCCACGCGACCTGGTGCTCCTTGCTGGATTCTTCGAGGTGGCGCAGAGCACCAGGTTCGCCATTCGTCGCCACTAGGGTCAAATATAGAACCTAGGCGAATCAAAGTAAATATAATTTATACTAAATTTTTATACTTCTCTAGATTTTACTTTTAACGTGTATAATATTACAAATATATTTTTCTATTTTTTCGCATAGTTTAACCATATAACTAGAAGTATTACTAAATATTACTACCTCTGTTCCTAAAAGTAAGATGTTTTGGTAGCTCAAATTTGGAAACACACGAATAGTTGGTCCGTTTATTTGTTATCAATATTTTGTAACAAAAGTCATTTTTTTCTGCAATGCATAATTTATAGTTATTTATGGTAAAGATTTGTAAAAAATATGATCTAACAAATATTTCAATAGTGGTTTCTAGTGTATGATTAAGTATGCATATTTATAGAAGTCGTGTAGGTTATATAAACTTAACAAGGGACAATATGTTTTGTGGTCCAATTTTTCTAGCAAGTCAAAAGTTAAAAATGTGTGCATGCTTTGGACCTGGTATTGATACAACATTGGTTAGATCAGCACCATAGGGGACGAAAGAGAGGGAGGAATCAAGGTCGGCAATGGGAGGGCGCTGCCTGTCGTGGTCCGGCACCAGGCACCTGCCACCAACCACGATTAAGTTACACGAGCGACCAAAGCAAGAAAGGGCGAAAGCTTCTTCACTCGATCGGCAAGAGGCGCCGGCCAACAAACAACCTTGCTCTCCCTCGATCTCCTCCGTCCAAAACAGTTACTCGGGGCCCCACGAACCTGAATTATTGTATGTAGAATCCTTGTTTCTTTGTCTGATCGGTGCAAGCTACAGTAGTGCTACTAGCTACACTGCTAGAATCACCGGTGGTCTTTTCCACGTCCACATCCACATCGATATCACTTGATAAATTAACCCATCTCTAACCTACCACTACCAAGATCTTTTTTTCATTTTGCTCTTCGGTTGAGGGGCATCAGATGTGCACAACGATACGCTACCACACTGAAAAAATGATTTTACTGCTTCGGTCTCTGCATTGTTGTGAAATGCTCCTAAATGATCAGGTAGTACGATCCAAGAAGTCCTAAATGGAGTGTGGAATCATGGAGCTAGCGGTTGTGGCATCCACCTAACTAAACGTGGACCTAATTGAACTCGGATAATCTTCTTGCCTGGCCCCGGAATCCAGAAAAGGGAAACGCAGCATCAATCAACTGCATAATACGCGACACTCGACAGGGGCTCTCGGATCGAACCACATCATGAACCGGTTCGCGTCTTGATCTAACACTGGACTCCTACTTATGTAAGCTATACTAAGATTGTGTGTCACCTACCACTCGCTACCAGGAGAAGGACGCGAAGGACAGGGGCGACGCACAGCAGATCAAGCTAGGTGTCTGGCGTGGCTTACCAGTGGGAAACGGGGCAATTGGTGCACCCGGTGCACCGTCTCCGGTTTACAATCTAAAAAAGATTTAAAAAATGCGAAAAAAACATAAATATGCATCGTCGCAAAAATTTGAAACACAACATGAACAATGGAATTGACAAATGTTTATCAATAGTGACAATGGCCCAAATCCAAAGCCTAACTTGCAATTCGACACTATTCACTGTCGGATTTGTCTATTTTGTTTCTTCATGTGTGTTAAGAATTTCGATTTACAATTCTGTGGCATGTTAGATATGAGTATTAGCAATGTCCAAATTTTTTTTTTCCAGATGTTTTCACATGTTTTGAAAACGTACATATTGTATGGTCAAACAAAATCGGGTGCACCAGGTGCACCAATTGAGTGGTTTCACGGGATACGTTCTCTCACCAGTGGCACACACCAAGGGCAGAGGCTTCTTCACCACCGGTCGCGCACAGAAAACGGTGGCCCAGCCACAAGTCCATTGTCGCGTTCACATTTATCTAAATGGAGGGTGTATCCCAGTCTCTGCATTCAAAGGATGCACACAACTCTTTTTATTAATAAAAAGAGAAAACAGAAATCACCAAGCCTTATAAAGAGATACATTGATCAACCGGAAGCCACCTTCAGGCGAAAACTCGCTACACCTACAAACTTGATGACCTCACATAGCTACGTACATCATCTAAATCCGGAGGCTTCAGTCATGCATTTTCTGCAGAAGATATCGGATATCTCTCATACCTAATGGGCCAAGAAAGTATCTCTCTTTTGACAGATGAGTAATTTCCCATCTTACAAAATTAAAATATATGCACATCTTTGGAATTATCTAGCGAATGCCGTTTTGATCACCCATTTACGACCGTGATGATTGACAGTACCAAAATAACACTTCGTGTATGCACAACCCTAATAACCTTATAGTCTAAGTACATGTTATATAATAACCTTACTGTGATATGATACTAAGGACAAAGACACTTTAACGGAATCTCTTAGTATACCAACGACTTGGGTCTACCTAGCCATATTGTTCGACCAACAATATGCCATCTAGTGATGTTGACATAAACAATGTTCATGACCAGGAAAGCATAGTCATCTTGCATTCAACAAATTAGTCAGTATAAAAGACTAAGGTATATGAAATACATGTGCGTGTGAGCTTTCCTCTGAAACATTCATGATCCATAGCAGTTATAGCATAAAATATGAAACATAATTAATTAATCATATGTATAAAAACATTGCGTTTTGGACATACATCCAACAGTAACATAAACTAGTATCATGTGCATGATACTAGGTTATGTTACTTCCCACTGTGAGCAGCCTAAGAGCATTTCAATATGTCGTAAACACCCGTACCTAGAAGCAGTATCAGGTTTTCCTGAAAATCATTTTCTAGTTTAGAAATCCATCGGGGCTGAGTAGATGTCGTATAAGCATACTGAATAAAAGAATTCCGCGCTAGAAATTTTCTTCTCTAATCGGTAGCGAACAAGACAGTGGCCCGGTGGTAAGGGGGCACTGTTGCACCCAGGCGACCTGTAGAGCGCTGAATTTTGGATTTGCACATATAGAATTCTGCTTATAAAAACAAAGTCATCGGGTGCTAATGCCTGGGATGGTCATATTTTTTAATATACACAAACATATTTCACAAACTTTTAGACAATACAAACCGCTACATAATAGTATAAAGATCTAATAAAACTGCACCCTAGATCGCCCACGGCTCTTCGTCATAGTTGACTTAGAAATTGGCGGCGGGCGCAACCCGGCCTGGTGCTCCTCGCTGGCTTCTTCGAGGTGGCGCATACCACCAGATTCGACATTCGCCGCCTCTAGGACCATTCCAATGAAAATCTAGGGCTGGGGCAAATCAGAATAAATATAATTTATACTAAATTTTATACTTCTCTATATTTTACTTTTAACATGTATAATATTGCAAATATATTTTTCTATTTGTTCACATAGTTTAACCATATAACTCGAAGTATTACTAAAATATTACTGCCTCTGTTCCTAAAAGTAAGAAGTTTTTGTAGCTCAAATTTGGAAACGCATGAGTAGTTGGTCTGTTTTGTTATCAATATTTTGTAACCAAAGTCATAGTTTTTTCCTCCAATGCATAATCTATATAATTAATAGTTAGTTATGGTAAAGACATGTAAAAAATACGATCTAAAAAATATTTCAATAGTGGTTTCTAGTGTATGATTAAGTATGCATATTTATAGAAACGTGTAGGCTATAAACTTAACCAAGAACAATACGTTTCGTGGTCCAGTTTTTCTAGCAACTCAAAAGTAAAAAATGTGTGGATGCTCTGGACTTGGTATTGATACAACATTGGTTAGAGTTATCACCAATAAAAATAAAATATTTTGTACTCTAATATGTTTGCATATTTATATTAAGCCCCCAGGAAGCTTATGAAATATAAATGTGTTGCACAGAACTAAACATGAAATCTAATTACATAAATTTCTGTAAAATCTCAATGACTTTTTTTCGGAAAAAGAGCTAATAACTAAACTTGTTGTCGCTAGTCAATGTGGTTTGTTCTTACGTCCCAAGAGCGATGTGGTGTGTACTTGCTTCAGCAAATTATCACGTTATTATGTTAAGATACTCACTCCGTCTCGAAATGTAAGACGAGCATGATTTTTCACCATCAATAATTCATGCCTTTGACCATAATTAATAATAACGAAATGTATGGACTAAGCTTGTATAAACATCATCGTTACTTTTTGTCTTGTGGGATAATTTTTTCATATGTATTTATACTATTTTAAGAAATATTATAAGTGAAATCTAGAAAAAATCATTCACGCTTTAATGTTTTAACACCGATTATTGAATAGTCTTGGGGCCCTGGATGGTCGCCCTTCTTGCCTGGGCTATGGGCCGGCCCTGGCCGCTTCGCGCTTAGCCTCCAGGATGGCCTCGTCGGTCTCACAATAGCACAATATGTTCGGTAAGATGTGTTCGCAGAGCACTTTCCAACTGTCGCGGACCCCACCGCTGCTCTGATACATGCGGCCATGGTCCTGCCCCGCATATACCGTGTCGTGCCGTGCTCTTCGTCCTCGTCGCGCTGGAGATCATCACCATGTCCGGCACCACGCTGCTGGAGTTTCCGTGTCCGCGTCGTGCGTGCGGGGCTGGCACCGCTAACCGGTCGCGCAGCCCTTACCAGTTCGTCTGTCGATGACGGGCGAGCTTGCTAGCGGAGGCGGTGCTGCTCTTCGTCGCGGGGCGGAGGCGTGATACGTCCAAAACGTATCTACTTTTCCGAACACTTTTGCTATTGTTTTTCCTCTAATTTGTGTGATTTGAATGCAACTAACACGGACTAACGCTGTTTTCAGCAGAATTGCCTTGGTGTCTTGTTTTTGTGCAGAAAGTCAAAGTTTTAGGAAAATTCCAGAAAAATTCCAGAAATTCTATTTTTCCAGAAGACCCACGGAGCCAGAAGACGAAGCGAGGAGGGTGCACAGGGGCACCACACGCACCCAGGGCGCGGGTGGGCCCTTGCCGCGCCCAGGGGTGGTGTGGCCACCCTGTGTGGCCCCCGACGCTCCCCTTTGGACTACTTAAAGCCTCTGACCTAAAAACTTCGGGGGAATCGACGCTTTTTCCAGAAACCTTCCAGAGCTCCGCCGCCATCGAAAACCCTATTTCGGGGATCAGAAACTCCGTTCTGGCACCCTGCCGGGACGGGGAATTGGAGGAGATCATCGCCATCATCATCACCGCCACCTCTCCATCGACCATCCATGACTCCCCCATCCATGTGTGAGTAATTCCCCGCTGTAGGCTGAGGGGATGGTAGGGATTGGATGAGATCATTCATGTAATAGTTGTGAGATTTGTTAGGGCATGGTGCCTAGTATCCATCGGTAGTGCTTATTGTCATTGTTGCAACTTATTATGCTTAATGCTTGTCACTTAGGGCCCGAGTGCCATGATCTCAGATCTGAACATGTTATTGAATCATGAGAATAATTATTGTTTTGGATCATATCTATAAGTTGTATACACACGTCACTGTCCGGAACCCGAGGCCCCAAAGTGACAGAAATTGGGATAACCGGAGGGGATGGTTGCGACGTGAGGATCACATGTGTTCACGGAGTGTTAATGCTTTGCTCCGGTGCTTTATTAAAAGGAGCACCTTAATTACCAGTAGTTTCCCTTGAGGCCCCGCTGCAAACGGGCTGGTAGGACAAAAGATGTTGTGCAAGTTTCTCATTGCGAGCACGTACGACTAAATACGGAACACATGCCTATGATTGATTATTACTTGGATACCTTATTATTTATCTGCAATTGCCCTATGTATGACTATTTCATGAATTATCTCATCCATGCAGCGCCCGTTCATCCATCCCTATGCCTACAGTATTTTAATCCTGCTGTCTACTGCAATTATTACTGCTGTCTTTATTTTACTGCTGCTATTATTTCACTACTGCTACTGTCATAAAACTGTTGCTACTGATAAACTGTGTCGAGCAAGTCTACTTCCAGGTGCAGCTGAACTGACAAATCATCTGTCAAGGCTTATAAATATTCTTTGGCTCCCCTTGTGTCGAATCAATAAATTTGGGTTTTACTTCCCTCGAAGACTGTTGCGATCCCCTATACTTGTGGGTCATCAAGACTATTTTCTGGCGCCGTTGCCGGGGAGCATAGCTCTATTTATAAGCTCACCAGGGAGTCATACTGCTCGCTGCAATTCATTCATCATGGGTAAACCTCGTGATGATAAGGTTCGCATATTGCCATCCACTACAAGGAGAGGTACAACTCTGAACACTTCTGCTGCTCTTGATTCACCGTCTGTTATAAGTCAACTTGTCACACCACCACATGCACATGCTTCACGTGCTGCTACTTCTGCTGAATCTGAGAATGTTTCTGATGAATTTGATGATGCTTCTACTGTGCTTGATGAAAGAGGTTCACTAGGTCCTTTTCTAGATGCTACAATTGCTAAATCTAAACAACTTGAAAATACTGAAACACCTAATGAAACTCCTGTTACACCTGCTTATTCACCTGAAACGAGAGAAACTACTAGTGATGATCTTGAGGAAACTTATGTTGAACTTGATGATGACTTTATTGATGAATGCATGAATTGTGATACCTCTAAAGATGTTAATGCTATTAAAAATCTTCTTCAAAGACGTGCTGTCAACTATAAACTTTCTCCTGATGCTAAATTCGCTACATCTCCCATAAATATAAAAGATAAAGATTATGATTTCTCTGTGGACTTGTCTTTTATAACTATTGCTGAGAAAGAACCTTTTCGAGGAACTGAAAATGAAAGTGCTGTAGAACATATGAACACTCTCTCTACTCTGAGTAGTTTGTTTTCTGATGATATTAAGAAACGCAGTTACTTTGTTACTAAAATTTTCCCTTTCTCATTGAAAGATGAAGCTAAAACTTGGTTTAATGATTTATCTCCTGGATCTATTGAGAGCCCGATGGGTTTAGTCAATGCTTTCTTTCAGAAATATTTTCCTGCTAGTGCTCAACATGCTGCTTTACAGAAAATCTTTAACTTTAAGCAAAATGAGGGAGAGAAAATGCCTGAATCTTGGGCAAGGTTTTGTTCTTTACTTAGAGCTCGGCCTGGACATCAACTAGCTAAAAATGAACTTCTTGATATATTTTATAATGGACTAACTGTTGAATCTAGGACATACCTGGATAGTTGTGCTGGTTGTGTTTTCAGGAAAAGAACTCCAGATGAAGCCGAGGAATTATTGGCTAAGATAAGCCAAAATCATGATGATTGGACCCTGCCTGAACCAACTCCGGTACCTACGCCGAGGAAAAGAGGAGTAATTGAATTGAATGATGAAGAAATGAGAGAAGCCAAGAAATCTCTTAAGGAGAAAGGTATTAAATCTGAAGATGTGAAAAATCTTCCACCTATAGAAGAATTGTGTAAGCCAATTCCTCACTCATCTACAGTTGAGGTACACTCTCTCCAACGCTTTGATGATAGAGATATCCCTTATTCTAAACCTCCTGATCAATGCTTAGATGAGTTTGATAATTTCATTGTTAAGCAAAACAATTTCAATTGGAGAATAGAAAATAGCTTCATAAAGAATTCTCATGTCATTAATCATTTGCATGATGTTTTGGAAAGAACTTCTAATGATGTTAAAATACTCATTAAACATTTTCGTATGGTTCAAACTCAAATTGAGCAATTGACTAAAGTGCAAAAAGATTTGCTAGGTAATGCTTCTAGAGAAAATGATAAACATGCTTTTGGTATAGCAACTAGAGGTGGTGCTTCCACTCAGGATCCTTTATATCCTGAGGGACATCCTAAAAGAATTGAGCAAGATTCTCAACTAGTTAATGAAACTACTACTCCTTCTAAGAAAAAGAAGAAGAAGAAACATAAACATGTTGAGGAATCTCCTGAACCTATTAAAGACAATGAGCATGTTAATAATCCAAATAGTATATCTATCTCTGATGCTGAAACTGAGAGTGGTAATGAACATGCTAATGATAAAGATAAGAATGATGCTTCTGATAAAGAGAGGAACCTGAAAAGCATTCTAAAAACAAAAAGTACACTAAAGAAGATTTTCTTGCTAAGAAACATGGTAATGAAAGAGAACCTTGGGTGCAAAAACAAATGCCTTTTCCTACTAAGAAACTCAAATCTAAGGAAGAAGAACATTATAACAAATTTTGTGAATGGATGAAACCTTTGTTTTTGCAAATTCCTTTGACTGATGCTATTAAGTTACCTCCCTATTCAAAGTACATGAAAGATATTGTCTCTAACAAGAGAAAGATTCCTAATGAAGAGATTTCTACCATGCTTGCTAATTATTCTTTCAATGGTAAGGTTCCAAAGAAGCTTGGAGATCCAGGTATACCAACTATTCCTTGCTCAATCAAAAATAACTATGTTAGAACTGCCTTATGTGATTTAGGTGCAGGGGTGAGTGTTATGCCTTTTTCTCTTTACAAGAGACTTTACTTGGAAAAATTGATACCAACTGATATATCTTTGCAAATGGCTGATAAATCTACTGCTGTTCCTGTTGGTATATGTGAAGATGTTCCTGTTCAAGTGGCTAATAATTGCTTGATATTAACTGATTTTGTTGTGCTTGAAATGCCTGAAGATGATAATATGTCTATTATTCTTGGAAGACCTTTTCTTAACACTGCAGGGGCTGTTATTGATTGCAACAAAGGAAAAGTAACTTTCCATGTTAATGACAAAGAGCATACTGTTTATTTTCCCAAGAAGCTGGACAAGATATTTGGAGTTAATACAATTACCAATATTAAAAGTATCAAAGTGGGAAGTATTGATTGCCCTATATATGAACCTCATGAAGAACTTCAATATATTATGATTGGATCTATAGCTATACCATTTAAGGTAACATGATTGTTCAATGTGGTTTAATTCTTTTATGTCATATAAAATGTATTTGGTGGCAAGACTTGATCAACCTTGTTAACAAATATGTTTTACATGCATAAAATTGCTAAACAACATTTTTCTTTCTCACTTTGTTTTTACCTACTGTTTTGCTACTGTAATTTGCAAAGTTAAGTAATGCTTGGTCTTTACATAAATTCATTTTGTCTAGTTTTCATTGTTTAAAACACCCAGAAAATGTCAGAAATAAAAGTTTTCAAAAAATTCTGAAAAAATTCTACAAGTCCTAGTTTTTAAAGAGGAACGTGGGAGTACCAGAGGATGACCAGGGGGACCCACCAGGCCACCACACGCCCCACGGCGCGGTGGAGGGCAGGCCGCGCCCTGCCCTGGTGTGGGGTCCACCTGGCCCTCCACTCACTCATCTCTCTCCCACTCCTTTCTCTCTCCCGACCAACACACCACCATTGCTCAAACTCGTGTTCTTGCTGCTCTTGCTCGAGATTTTTCGATCTACTTGCTCAGCCCATCTTTGCTGCTGAAATTTGGATCAATTGCTCTCCGGTATGTGACTCCTCCGATTATCCAAATAGAATTTTGTTTAGTTGCTTATATCTTTGCATTTTGGTACTGTAGGTGACATGTTATTAGAGCTTGCATGCTTGTTCTTGTTTAGATTAACTAGTTTTGATGCATGTTTAGTCCCTAGCAAGTCTCCCTAGTGTTTCCCTTGAATTAATCACTCCAAAATCATTTTTTATGAGGTTTGTTTAAAATTTCAGAAAAGGAAGATGGATGGAAACCAACTTAATTATGAAGAATTGGAAGTATCAGAGGTCATGGGAGTCAACCGTGAAGACTCTGTGTTTCCCTCTATTTATCCATGCCATGAGTTTATGAATGCTGCAGAGATCTTGCAAGATTTCAACACTCTAATCTCTAATGCAGGGTTGGAACACTTTGTTGCTGATGAACCACATCAATATGTAAAGCTGACTATGTCGGTGGTTCAAAGTTTTAGATTTAGTTGGAATTTGCCTACTCCCATGGTTCATTATAATATCTACAATAAAGCTGTAGATTTGTCTCTTCATGATTTTTGTGCAGCTATTAAGGTACCACATTGGGGTCTCATGAGAGGATTAGAGGTCAACCAAAGTATTTACAAGACCTCTACTCAGAGATTTGCCAAGGGAGAGATTTTACAGCCGAGGATGGTAAAATTCGAAACATCCAACTCCCATCTATTCGATATTTTGCCTACTACATTAGCAAATGTGTTCTAGCTAGGAAGAATGCAAGTAAATTATCTGTTTATGATTTGGCATTTCTTTCTGCTGCCTTAAATGTGATAGAACTTATAACTTGGGAGCTATGATTGCATTTCGTCTCTCCACTAACCGTGAAAAAGGAGGGGTTTGTGGTGGTCTCATTGCTTCTCGTTTATTAGCCATGCATGGTGTAGGACCACATCATTTTGATATTCAGCTTCCCATTGAAAGACTTGATCTTAACTCTATGATTAGCCACCAATTTGTTTCTCGCTGGTCCACCATTGATAATCTATCCTATGAATTGGTTTTTGTTAAGAAGACTAGGTGGAGAACTAAAACTATGAACGCATAGTCTGTTTGCCTGCGCCTCTTTTGTTTAACCTTGATGTCAGGCAAGGATGGTCATTCTCGGAGGGAGACCTTGATGCATATATGGAGGAGCATGGCCTTCATGCGGATAGTGAGGGAAGAGGTCCTGAGGAGGACTTCATTCAGCCCTTCGACACTACGAGCTCTTCATACCAGTATCCTGATTATGGAGCTGCAGGCCCTTCTTCTTCACAGGATCCTGATTATGATCACGCTAGGTATGATCCACCTGGATGGAGTTCTGGGCCATGTGGATGATTAGTCTCCCACTTAGGCCAAAAGCCTAAGCTTGGGGGGAGGTATGCCGACAAGTTCACTCATTTTATCATATTCATATCATGTCGGTACTTTGTATATCCATGTTTTAGTTTGTTTCTTTTCTTTTGTTTCTTGTATCCATTTCATTTTCGCAAAACACCAAAAGACCAAAAATATTTCCTTTATTTCTCTTGCTTTTGAATTTGTAGTGCTAGTTTACTTTATTTTTCATTTCGGTTTGTTATTCAAAAATCCAAAAAGATTTTGCTTTGTTTGCTTGTTTCTTTCTATGCTTGCTTTAATTCGAAAACCCAAAAATATTTGTTGTTCTTCTGCTGTTTTGTATAGTTGTTTCAGGAGTTCAAAAATTTCCGTGGTTCCACTTGGGCTTGGTTATCATTTCACATCATTCAAGCCACACAAGTGAAAAGCAATAATGACGATTACGACAATCGGATGTGGTAAAAGGCTGGTATGAACTCTATTTGTTTTTCATTTTTGTAAATATACCTACTCATGTGAACATGCTTAGCTATCATGGTAGTGGTTATGTTATTTAATGATTGCTTAGTAGTTCATGTCTTCTTATGGTCAGTACCAAATTGCTAATAGTAATAACATGTCATATAGATATTTACATGCATTGTTCTATTCGTAAAACGGTATGGCAGGATGGTATCCTCCTCTGAATAATTCACTTGATTCGACTTGGCACATGCTCACACATGTTATGACTGAAAAATAAAAGTCAATTAAGCCTTGATGATCTATTTTGCCTCAGAGTTTTAGTATCATCTTTATGCCTCCGTTAATTTTATTTTGTCGCAAGCATGATTATGACCGTTATCGCTCTCGTGGTTGTCGCTTCCCAGTCTATTGCTAGCCTTCACTTGTACTGAGCGGGAATGCTGCTCGTGCATCCAAATCCTTTAAACCAAGTTATCCCAAAGAGTCCACCAAAAATTCCTATGCATGGTATTTCAAGCCATTCCAAGTAAATTTGCATGTGCTACCTTTAAAACTTTCAAAATATTTCCCTTTTTGTGTCAATGTTTACTAGCTCATGAGGAATTAGTGTGGTTATTCTTTATTCTATTTGTCAAATGGACTTTTACACCTGGACTAGCGGCATATACATCCGCTTATCCAATAATTTTGCAAAAAGAGCTGGCAACGGGGTGCCCAGTCCCAATTAATTACAACTTTAACCTTAATTCTCTTCACACTTTTGCCCTGATTCATCAGTAAGCAATGACAAACAGTGAAATACCTGAATGTGTGTAAACCAAAGAGAAAGAGGGATGATCTGCCTTGCTGGTAGAAATAACGTCCTTCATGGGAGCCGCTCTTAAAAGTCCGTTTGACAGGTAGAATACTGTTCTCACCCGCTACCATTCGTTGACAATTAACAAACACCTCTCAAAACATTTTTACCTCTGTTTTTAAAATAAAAAGCTCTAGCACGTGTTAATCCCTGCTTCCCTCTGCGAAGGGCCAATCTTTTATTTTTATGTTGAGTCACCATCCTTTCTTTGAGCACTCTTCGAGAGCATAACTGTCGTTCTTAGTGTAATGTGCTTGTCCCAGGATACGATTAATTGAGGTATAACTATGATACTCTTATCTTTGATATTTTATATCTAGTCTTCACTTGAACTTCAGAGGTGCCTTGGCATTTATGTTTTGCCCTTCAAACAAAGGCAAGCGAGATACCACTTTGTCATATCTTTTTACGAACATTGCAATTCTTGTGGATAGATGTATGCTATGTTATTCATTCTTAGTACTTTGGTATCTTTTCATGATTTGCATAACTACTAGGTGTCATTATTTGCATGGTTCCTATTATGAATTGCCTAAGTTTGATCATATAGTAGGTATGTATACATCATATGAAGCAAATGTGTTCGTAAAAGTTTCTTTTATCGCACTCAGTTGTTAACTGAATTGCTTGAGGACAAGCAATAAGCTAAGCTTGGGGGGAGTTGATACGTCCAAAACGTATCTACTTTTCCGAACACTTTTGCTATTGTTTTTCCTCTAATTTGTGTGATTTGAATGCAACTAACACGGACTAACGCTGTTTTCAGCAGAATTGCCTTGGTGTCTTGTTTTTGTGCAGAAAGTCAAAGTTTTAGGAAAATTCCAGAAAAATTCCAGAAATTCTATTTTTCCAGAAGACCCACGGAGCCAGAAGACGAAGCGAGAGGGTGCACAGGGGCACCACACGCACCCAGGGCGCGGTGGGCCCTTGCCGCGCCCAGGGGTGGTGTGGCCACCCTGTGTGGCCCCCGACGCTCCCCTTTGGACTACTTAAAGCCTCTGACCTAAAAACTTCGGGGGATCGACGCTTTTTCCAGAAACCTTCCAGAGCTCCGCCGCCATCGAAAACCCTATTTCGGGGATCAGAAACTCCGTTCTGGCACCCTGCCGGGACGGGGAATTGGAGGAGATCATCGCCATCATCATCACCGCCACCTCTCCATCGACCATCCATGACTCCCCCATCCATGTGTGAGTAATTCCCCGCTGTAGGCTGAGGGGATGGTAGGGATTGGATGAGATCATTCATGTAATAGTTGTGAGATTTGTTAGGGCATGGTGCCTAGTATCCATCGGTAGTGCTTATTGTCATTGTTGCAACTTATTATGCTTAATGCTTGTCACTTAGGGCCCGAGTGCCATGATCTCAGATCTGAACATGTTATTGAATCATGAGAATAATTATTGTTTTGGATCATATCTATAAGTTGTATACACACGTCACTGTCCGGAACCCGAGGCCCCAAAGTGACAGAAATTGGGATAACCGGAGGGGATGGTTGCGACGTGAGGATCACATGTGTTCACGGAGTGTTAATGCTTTGCTCCGGTGCTTTATTAAAAGGAGCACCTTAATTACCAGTAGTTTCCCTTGAGGCCCCGCTGCAAACGGGCTGGTAGGACAAAAGATGTTGTGCAAGTTTCTCATTGCGAGCACGTACGACTAAATACGGAACACATGCCTATGATTGATTATTACTTGGATACCTTATTATTTATCTGCAATTGCCCTATGTATGACTATTTCATGAATTATCTCATCCATGCAGCGCCCGTTCATCCATCCCTATGCCTACAGTATTTTAATCCTGCTGTCTACTGCAATTATTACTGCTGTCTTTATTTTACTGCTGCTATTATTTCACTACTGCTACTGTCATAAAACTGTTGCTACTGATAAACTGTGTCGAGCAAGTCTACTTCCAGGTGCAGCTGAACTGACAAATCATCTGTCAAGGCTTATAAATATTCTTTGGCTCCCCTTGTGTCGAATCAATAAATTTGGGTTTTACTTCCCTCGAAGACTGTTGCGATCCCCTATACTTGTGGGTCATCAAGGCGCACGGTCTCCACCGCCATGGCCATGCATGGAGCTTCATTTTACCTATCTACCGGCTAAATCTAGCATGGAGGTGGATGGGTCGAGAAATTTTTCGCTGGAGGGGATGGAATTCGCTGTAGAGCGATCAATTTCAAGACGGACAAGATCGGGGGGGGGGGGGACTAACTCTAAATCTCCCCGAGTACCCTTAATATAGTGGCGCAGCAGGGGGTCAATATGCGGTGCCTCCGATATTTTTCCAGGCCGGTCCGATATGTGGTTCCTGTTCGGACGGTAAAATAATCCAAAACCGCATATCGGCCGGAATTTTCCGAGCGTAGAGATGCTCTAAGCAGGGCAATATCACGACCTAAAAACGACAAAGATAGCGAGTCAAACAGTTCTGCAAAGGGAGCCATGAGTCTATTCTATGGACAGAATCTATTTGATGAATTGGGAATACAGGCAGAAGAATTACCCGTCGACCAATTCATTCCACTGGGGAAGATGCTTTACAAGGCTCCATCTGATGGAAAGTGGGGCGAACACGAGCGTAATACTTGCCCTTTGTTCACCACAGATGGATTTCCAGTTTTCACGCAATTTGGTACTCTGGCACGTTCTCCGTATTTTAAAGGACGGTCATATAGATCTTATAACTTGTCGATTCGTCATTATTTTGGTGGACTACCTCCTCTTCATGGTCCGCGACGTGAAGGTCAACCCGAATCCTGAAGAAGTGTGCGACGTCAATGTTATTTTGTGGTGATCCAAATTCGTTTATACTGATGAAGGCCAACTTGTGACGAAGGAGAGCCGACCTAGGGTTTTATGCCACCATATATACATCTTGTAAGCCGCCGGTTGGGGTAAGCCATACATTGTAAACCCACGGCGTTTGTAACCTCACCCGAATATAGTGAAGTATTGCTGGCTGGTGCCCGTGGTTTTTTCTCCTCCATTGTTGGAGGGTTTTCCACGTTAAAATCTCGTGTCCCCATTGGTTTGATCGTTCCGCACTTCGTCGTTTCTTTGCTATCGTTTGTAACAGTCAAGTACGTGAACCGCGATGAGCTGAAGCAGCTGCTCAAGAAAGCAAACGCTAGGGAAGACGACATCAAGCTGTCCCCTTGGTTCGCTGGTGGTCGACAACTTCCTCATGGGCTGGTGGGATCATGTTGAGCAAGGGACTCTGAAGGAGGCCGCCGACATGAAAACTATCCATAAGTTGTAGAAGTAGAATGTACTTCATTACTGTTGTTACTCCGTAGAGAAATATGCACCGCTGTTCCTGTTGGTGCACGACTTTACTTCCGTTTATTCCTTCGAGTTCGGGGATGCGGTGTTTTCTCCCTTTGTTGTTAAGAAATGTGGGTGTCTTTTTAAGAACTGGGCTGTCTTGTAAATAATCCATCAAGAAATGCCAGGGTTTTCTTATGCCAGTTTAGTTTCTGTTGAGTTGTTACAAGGTGCTTCATTCATCACTTTTGAGTTGTTATAGGGTGCTTCACTCATCACTTTATGTTGAGTTGTTATTGGGTGCTTCATTCATCGTTGTTGCTGCGTCCGGTCTGCTACTGTCTTTGGCGGCGGAGGTTGTGCCCTCCCACGAGACTGCCGTATTGCCGTCCCCTATCTACGGCTCGTTCATTCCGGTCCGCTCGGCCTCGCAACGTTTGCCATGGTGAGACGTCGTGGATTATTTCAAAACTGTTGGCGCATGTTCGTGGGCGACGAGCTAGGTGGAGCTGACGGTTTGGCCGGGGTGTGGAGTGCCAGGGTCTGGAGAAATCCTTGTCGGTTCTTACCGGCACCAACGTGGGGACGCCTCCGGGCGCCGCCATCCTTCCTGAATGGCGTCGGGTGTACCCCTGCCCCACTCCCATCCGTTTACTGGGTGAAATCCTAGGATCAGTCCGGTCAGCAGCGTCGTCGTCGCATTCCTTCTTGAAAGTGTTTCTTGGTACGCGGCAACTCGGCGGCACGAGAGCGTGGTGGGAATTCTCCGGAGGGCGCAGCGGCTGCAGATCATCTTCACTTTCGTCGATCTAGCGTTGTTGACATTTTTTTCTCTTTCCTTTCTTTTGTTTTTCTCTTGGGCGTGATTGTGCTCTTTGCCCCGGCGAACTCAGTTATATCGGGTGGTTGCTATATTAATATAGCGGACGCAAGCGAGGAGGGGGACAGTCACAGAGCGATTCATTGAAGAGGCTAGTTTTTTTTTCGAGAACCGAGAAGCTAGTTAGTGCTTCGAGTTTGTCTATCGGAAGCTAGAAAATCCAATGGGCCGTGGCGCCGTGCTCACGGTACGATAGTGGGCCGCACAACGAAATACTCCCTCCGTTTTTTAATATAAGATGTTTTAGCTTTTGTCCACATGTACATGCACATAAATGTATGTAGACACATTTTTGTGTGCATGTTCACTCATTTTAGTGTGCATATAGACAACGTGTGTACCAATTAAAACATCTTATATTAAAAAACAGAGGGGTAGAAGACAAAACAGTGAGCCGTACGGTCTGTACCATCTCCCGTGATGGCTCGAGAGTATAGCCGAGAGCATGATTGAACACCATATAATCGAAGCCATAAATGGTTGGTTAAACTTCCACTACCTCCACTATCTGTGCATCTTGCTGTTAAAAAAAAGCGCATCTTGTGGTAACTTCCACTCGTGGCACGAACCATCGCAACATGACAATCGATGAACCGCGTTTTCTTTGGACTGGGACTAGCAAATTTCCATCAGAAAAGCAAGTTGATAACACGGGAGCAAGCGTGTAAGCTTAGGCCATGCTACTATGAGCTTACCTACTACCATCGCGGTCTCTCGGTTTTCGCAAGCTAGCACAACAGCCATTTTCAGGGACCCTCACAAAAGAGAGCCTCGTGATTAACGACGGCAGAGACACAGAGATTAAATACTACAGTACCGTAAGACGGAAGAGAAAGCAGCCGGTCGTGCAGTTGCAGTTCGATCCGTCGAGCCCATGATGCTGACGGGCACAAGACGCAGCCGAGGGCGACGACACCTGCCGTCGCCTTCCAACCCACCACCATTACTAGCAGACAGCAGTCTCAGGACGGCGACGGTGGAGGATGCAAGAAACTCACCGCTCGATCCTAGCTCCTACGTGAATGTGGCTCTCGAAGGGATAGAGAATAATGTTCCCGCGTTCGAAACAGGTAGAAAAATCGCAGCACTAGAAAATTTGGCACAAGAAGCTGCACATTGCTGACAAATAAAGTGCATTTTTAGGTCTGTTTAAAACATATATAGTGGCATCAGGAGGATTATTACAGATGCAGCTGAGACGAGAAGAACAACATCACGCGCTTCTTTTAGGGCATCTCCAACGGGCTGGCGCAAACGGACTAGCCCAGTCCGTTTTTGTCCGGACGGACAAATGACTGCCTCCAACGGGTTGGCGCAAACGGACATTTTGCTGGGGATTGTCCGTTCTGGACCAAAGTTGGCCAACTTTGGTCCGGATTTGGGGCGAGCGCGGACTGTCCGGATGTCCGCTGTGTCCTCCTCCGTGTCCGGTCTGGCCCATTTGCCAGTGAAACAAGACCTCCACCTACCCCCCACTGTTTCTCTCTCCTTTCTTTTTCCCCCATTCTTCTCCACCCGATCTGGTCACAGGAGCACCATCGCGATCCACGGCCGGCTGCCGGCGTGCTGCCCTCCTTCTCGCGTTGGCTTGCCGGCCGCCGGCGTGCCACCGCCGCGTGGTCCAGCCACGAAGGCGGGCCCGTAGGCAGGCGAGGTACAGAGCAGCGTGGTCGAGGAACGGCTGCGGCGCACGGCGCACGGCATGCGTGGTGCTGGTGCTGATGAAGGGCGCCGAAGTGGCCGCCGCGCCGCCAAGCTCCGGTCGCTCGCCGCACTCAAGGGTTGGTGGCGGCATCACGCTCTTCCTGCCCATCCCGTGCTAGCCCTCATTGGCGAAGCAGAGGAGGCCACCGCAGTAGTCAAGCTGCGACCCACCTCCGGCCATGCCCTCCATGCTATCGTCCATGCTAGCAGCACACGCACGTACATGCTTGTGCTAGTTCTCTCCAATTTTGCTTTTCTCGACCTATGTTCTTGGCTTCTTGCGTGGCTGTGCCGCTGTGTTAATTCTCTCTAATTTTGCTAGTTAATTGTGGCTGCTGCTAATTTGCAAAAGTATTTGGTGCTTAAAAAAGAAAAATAGAGAATGTCCGGGGTAAAGATGCGAGGTACCGTTGGGAGCACCACGCGGACAACGCCGGACGGACACTCAAAACCCACCCCAAACGGATAAAAAGGGACATATTTGCATGTCCGTTTGCGCCACCCGTTGGAGGTGCCCTTATCTCGACAGCATGCACATCGCCACGCCACGCCACCGCATCTCCTTTCTCGAGAAGATGCACGCACGTCGCCACCGCTGAGAGCCTACTGTACGTTTTTTGCCCCCTCTTTCTGAAAAGAAAATTTTACTGCTTCCGTCTCTGCATTGTGAAATGCTCCTAAATGATCCAACAAGTCCTAAATTGGAGCGTGGAATCATGGAGCTAAACGTGCACCTGATTAAGCTCGGATAAGCTTGCCTGTCCCGGAAGGAATCCAGGAAAAGGGAAACGCATCATGAAACTGCATAATACGCGGTCGGCAGAGACTGTAGAATGGAACGACATCCTGAACCGGTTCCTGTCTTGATCTAACACTGACCTAATCACGCTAAACGGGAGACCTGGAGTAGTATTCATATAGGTGTCCCGTCCTCGCGAACTCGAATGGTGCGTCACCTACCAGGAGAACGACGGGAAGGATAGGGGCGATGCACAGAGGAAGAACAAGCTATAGGTGGTGGGCTGGTGGGCCCCCCGCCGAGCCGCAAGCCCGTTGCCGCGTTCACATGCCAGCGGATTCGGATTGGTTCTTCTCGTCGGCAGCGTTTCACTAATCCCAGAGCTGGTTCAGGTCCAACATAGCCTGCGAGGAAGTTCTCGGTCGGGGCTCGAGTAATTCGGCTGAACGACCGATCACGTCCAACGTCGACGCCAAGCGGGCCCCGCTCCGTGAATTCATGACATCCGGTCGGTCCTGGAAAGCGAGGTATATTGCGAGTCAATGAACCGCTGTTTTATTTTAGGCATATCCAAGCTTGAAATGAATGTTCTGATCGAGCTGAACCTGAATTGACCAATTTTTTGAAAGGAAACTAAAAGTCAACTAACCGAGCCTTCTATCCCAGTTTGGTATCTTCCACCGTTGACACGTACTGTATTTTAATGATGAATGAATGCTGATTAGACCTAACTCAAATGAGAACCACCGGATACTCTAATGGTGATTAGACCTCAAGATTAACAAGTTCGGATCCACTAACTGTCTCCTTTTAAGTTTTGATTCTACAATTCTTGGTGAGATTGTTCCAATACCAAGTTTTTGTGCCTCAAATTAATGTTCTGGTTGCCATCCAAGATTGTCGAGATCTTGATGTATGAGACTCCGTGCTCACTTGAGAAGACCTTATTATTCCACTTTGATAATAGTGGGAGCTTGCTTCTGCTCGTGTTTTTTTCTCATTAGTTGAGGTATTTGTCATGCAAAAATATGGTGTTCGTGTGATGATGTTGTACTTTTGGCTCAGACCACATATTACATGAAGTACGTGCTTGCTAAAATTGGTTAGTACTACATGTCTGTTGTTTGCTCTCAGGACTGTACTGCGTACGTTGCTGAATGCGTTTGTCCATACATATTGGATGCATATGTTGTCATGTAACGATCTGTGAGTTAGTAAACAATGGGTCGAAAGTAATACAGTATTCCGATGTGTATTTTTGTCATGTCAAGAGGATTCTCCAACAGATATCACGTGTCTAACCAAATATGAGCAGCCAAAGATCATTTCAAGATGTCATAAACACCCGTACCTAGAACAATATCAGGTTTTTCTACATTGCCGCATTCCCCTCTTTTTCTGGAAACCACCCGTGCTACAGTGCTCAGAGGCGACGGGGAGGCGACTCCTCGTCGACCAGCAGCCGCCGGCGTATCTGGAGATTTCTCAACCTCCGTCGGTCGCTCCGGTGGCGGGAGGGTGGTGAATCTCCAGATCTGCGCTCCGGTGAGTAGCTTGGGGCCTGAGGGCGGCGGTGCCATGGCGGGAAGGGCGGCACCGTCGCGATCTGATGCTCTGCGGCTTCCCCTCCTCGGCGGCGTCTTCGACGGTGCTGGGGGCTGCAGGTGTGTCCCTGTTCTACCGGTGCTTTCTCCGGCGCCGGTCGGAGCTTGTGGGGGGTGCAGGAGATCGGGGTTCCAGATCTTCTGGGTCGTCTTCGGCGTCGAGCGTCGGCGCTGGTTCAAGGCGGTGGCTTGCTCTGGTGGTCTTCTAGCTCTCATCTTCTCCGCCAAGACCCAGGCGGTGGACTGAAGACGGCGGCTTTGTCGGCGGCTTCCTGGCCGCGGTTCGCTGCGGTTTGCCGGCTCGGGTGGAGCTCGGCGGCAGCGCGCGGTTCGGCGGTCACCGTGGTGCGGCGGCGTCGGTGGAGCTGGGCCTCAAGGACTGGTTTGCATTTTTTTTGTTTCCTGAGGTTGTACTGCTAGTTCGGTGTTCATTAGATCTGTAATCATGTACTCAAAAAAAATATCAGGTTTTTCTAAAAAATCATTTTTCTACTTTAGAAATCATCGGCAGAGTAGAGTAGATACCGTATAAGCGCACTGAATAAAAAAATCGCGCTGGAAATTTGCGTTTGTGATAGGTAGCGAATCAGACAGTGGCCCGCACTACAAGAGAACTGGCCCATAGAGGCATTATTTTGGTCACGTAGAGACACTTAAACTGTCTCTACATGGTTTTAAGGACATTATCTATAGTGTCACAAAAGCGTCACTACGTGCAGTGTCTCTTGTACCGTAGAGTCACTTTACAATATAACTATATATGTTATAAAGTCACTTATAGAGACACAAAGCTGTGTATTTACACATATAGAGTCACTTCAAATATACACTTTAATATGTATGTATAGCTGTAGAGCCACTTTGTAGAGACATTGTTATTGTCTCTAGAAATATAAATTCACTACATAAAGACGTTCGCATTGTCCATTTAAATAATGTAGAGGCACTAATCATGGCATGTGTCTTATCTAGAGACATATATAGCCTCTATAGAGGGATCTTGGCATAGCTGAAGAGCGACACCATAGAGGCATGCGCATATCTCCTCATGAGATGAGCACTGCCCAGTGCCCACTGAAGTATGTTTTCTCTCTCAAAAATAGACTGTCGAAATTCCAAAAGCATAATACACATACCAAATATATTACCACACATGAACACAAGATAACTGAATATTTTTTCATGAAAAGGTCAAATATAGATACATTGAGGGTTCAATAATTGTAAAAATAAAATACGAATACTGAACTTTAAAATACAGACCATAACACTAAAATTTGTGAGCTAGATCTCCATGAAGGAAAAGTAGAAAACTAAACACGAAGAACAACTTTCCCTTGCTGGACAACATCACACAAAAGACTAAATAGCGCTAATCTTTGAAATACTACACACCACGAGACCAAATACTTTAGAGTTCCTTCCTAGCTCTTGTCAGCATATGGAGTCAAGTATAGAAACACTGCAATCATGAAACAAATGTCAGTACAGCCTAAAGAGCAACCACTGATATAGAAATATAAATCCCAAGATCAAACCCAAGTGAAGGGTGAGAGTTCCCTATGGTTCTAGTTCTAGTTACATGTGTTGTCGATCAGAGGTGCCTTCCTGCCATTTTTTCATGTAATTAGTAACAAAATGTAGCTTGTGTCAATGGAGCTTTTGAAATGAGATAGGTTGATAAAAGAATCTTCAAGAATACATTCCCTCTCATCCTTGAAATGCAGTGGAATTTAGTAGATCTAGAGATCACTACCCGAGCTTAGAGCAGAGTCTTCATTGGCGGTGACTATAGAACGAAGAGTTCTGCCATGAAGGCATGAACGGTTGCATTCTAGGCGCCGCTGTATTGAAGACCGTGGCTTCGAAGACCGAATTCTAACAAACTCAACTTTCCACAGCAAGTCCGTCTCACCAGATACCCAACAGCCAGAAGCTACTGGCCGCTAGGACCACTGATGAGATCGCGACACGCCTCATCGTATATTCATTCATATCTCCGTTCTCTTTTTGGCATCAACAACTAATCAAACCATATATACCGCCGACCTAAAAGATATGCTAAATTAGATGCAGATCACTTGTAATAACAGACAGACAGATCCATTCACATCACGCATCTGGGACCACCGCCATTGCGTGAACGTAAGCTTTTTTTTCTTGACGTGAACGTAAAAACTTATTTTTAACCAAGGAGCACATCGCTGTCAATCCCACTATCATGAAACGAACGAGTAAATAACACCGCACACACATTGGCATCAGATTTTCAGAGCATTGTTGAACAAAAGGAAGGAGAGCTAGCAGTCCAATATCTCCAAGCCCCCTTTCGAATTGTTTGTTTAGTATAGCAATCAGCACTAAACTAATGGCAGTGAGGGCATCGCCATCATAATCATGGCGAGCAAATCCAAGGAGGAGGAGGTGCGCTGGAAGGTGGGTGGCGGCAAGACTTTTGTGGATCACATCACATCTTTCTTTTTGGGGGGTTTCGACGAACAGAAATGGGTCAAAGAAAGCGTGCTCTCGACCCAACTGAACCCAACCGCACATGCCCAGTGGGGTTCAGCTCAAGAGGCAGCAGCGAGATTGTTAGGGCATGTACAATGCAAGGTGCTTATGGAGGTGCTTAGAAAAATAAACCGGTTTTTAACTAAGCACCGGTGCTTATTTGTACTAGGCAAATGCTTAACTAGGCACCCCTCCTATAGGAACAGGCACCGGTGCTTATGAAAAAGTTTGGTTTATTTTGGTAAGCACGTATCTAAACACTTTGCATTGTACATGGCCTTACGTGTGGGTAATAAGCGACGGCGTGATCATCCGAGGCACACGGCAATGACGATCTGTTGCTTGGTGTACTTGACCCTTCACGTGTTCCTCGACATGGAATTTCCCCTAGTGCTGCTGTGGAAATCAAGCCTGTTTTCCTGTAAAATTACGGCGTGTAAGTACAAGTAAGGCGATGGAAGTCTGGTCTTAGCTTTTACTACTATGATACTTCTGTTAGCTGATGACGCTGACCTAACAAGCTAGACCAGACTTGTTCGTTGAAGAGTGGCCGGCTGAATGGTCTTTGCTAGAACCTGGAAGTGGGAACATGCAGCCATGGATAAGAAGAAAGGAGGAATAAATGGTGGTGGGGCTCTTTCTTGAGTGGCTGCTCTGCTCACGCCATTTGGCCACTCCGCTTGGTGGAATCCACGCCCTCCCAATTCCCAAACCGCTCGAGGCAATGCATATCTTCATCACTTTCTTTTTGCTTCATTCGTTGCATATCATCCTTTTCAGTGGTTTCATTTCCAAGCAATTTTTCTCTGATATTTCAACTACCTTGTGTTATCCCTTGCAGACAGTTGATACTGACGGCAGCAAGAATACTGAGTCTGAACATGACCAAGCACATTATTACCATCAGCGAGAGTTGCAAGGTGGTTGCAACGGCTGACCTTAAGTTTGCATGTGAAGAGCAGCTAGGCCAGCAACCAGAGACAACTAGTCAGAGTTGCAAGGGAACAAGAAACATACCAAGAACATTGCACCAATAATCATGTAAAAGTTGAGGCTAGATGGAATGTACCAAACATTGATGATTATTCTATCTGGTAGTGTATCTACAGCTTCCTTTGAAGTAAAGAGGAAGAAAAAAACAGCCGATACAGGATGAACTACATGTCCACTCTCAGATTATCAAGACACGACTAAACTCTCCGAGCTCCACTCCGAGTGCAAGAGCAATATTTATCCACACGATGACTGCCCTCTGCCAAATGCTTAACTTATTGCATCCAACGCAACTCTTGCAGCTTCCAAGGAGAGCTCTCCATCAGAGGTGTTTATGTTCAAAAATATGGTTTTGGTCCTGGCAACTAAGTTCAGCTGCTTCCTTTGGACCAGCTAGACATGCAACAATTCATCGGATGAAAGAAAAATCACAGACGAATCAGCGCCGACCGAGTACCCTACTAATGTTATTCCTTGACTTGGCCATGGGTTGTCTGTTATGATTCTTAGGCTTTGGTATGTCACCCAGCTCCATTACTTGTATCGTGCGCTGCCTCTTTGCTGCACGGATGGAATAGTTCACAATTAGGTAAACCACAAGATTATATATGTACAAGTGATGAAACGAAAATAATGTGGCACAAGGGTGACACGAACCATTTTCAGCTTCCTGGTAACGTTCTTGGAGCCTACGCTTGGCTGCTTCCAGCCTTACGTTGCTTTCCAAGCCATCATGGATCTTTGGCTTTGCCGACTCTAGCCTGACTCTGCTGAAGGTTGTGCATGGAGCCTTGATTTCTAGAGTCAAAGGACAGATGTGAGTCATGAGATCTTAAGCATCATCATAGCTTGAGTCTCAGTAGCATGTAATACTTACATCCACATGACCCATCACAGGTTTTCTGTCGACACCGAAGTGTTCTTGAGTCTGTTTGTATTTCATCTCACCGATGGGCTTCTGCTGAGGAGCCGCCTTTATTGGTCTCAGCATAGATCCAAAATCAGAAATCGGGGGCCTGGAGGCTTGTTGAGCATTCCATGGGGCCTGGCTTGAAAACTTGAACTTTGAGGTTTTTGCTGGTTTGTCTGCCTCATCGATGGCTCTTGCCTTGTCAATTCTGGCCTCCTGAACTGGTCTCTTTCAACAGTTCCGGAAAGACGAGTAAGTTCTGGCTTTGCCACTGCTGAATGGTTCGTAGGCCTCCTACCATTATTCTCCCTCTTGTTTCCAAGGCGCGCATCATTGTTATGTCTCAAGTCTGTCAAAATATAATGTTAATAATTCATATAATCTCCAGGATGCAATAAGCAAGGGAATACTAAGCAATTCAAGTAGTTGTACTCACTTCCGTCTTCATCCATTTCGTCAAAGAACTTCAGGTGGCAAAGATGAACAGGCAACATAAATGGAAGTTAATTAGCTTGTGTTCGACACCAAAGCCATTCAGATAGCAGTACTGATTAATATAGTACCTCCAGAGAGTTGAATGGCAGTGTCTCAGGTGCAAAGAATGCTCCTTCATCCAATGGTGGAGAAGGAAGGCCTTCTTCTTCATCATCATCATCCACAACAGAAGGGTTTGAAGTGCCGGAGAGTTGTCTGTAAGTAAAAAAAAAAACATATGAAGCTAGAGGGGAGTATTCACTAAGAAAATTGATGGAGTCAAATGTAACATTAGAGAATTCAAGTTTACCTGCAAGGGCCACATTAGTAGTACTGACCCACTCATCAACCAAAATTTTCCAACCTCTGAAACACAAAAGGCAATTGAAGATGTCAACAATAGTTTGGTAGACTAGTTTGGAATCACATTAACAAGGTTTTCATTTTCCTTTTTTTGTGACGATAAGAAAAGGTAAACTATGACTATGTTGCACTCATCAAAATCATGTCGGTACATTAGAGAAGTAATTTCCCTCACTAAATTCTTCAAATTCAAAGCTCTAGAGGGCCAAAACTAGGTGCAAGTTCATGGAGCTTACTGAATGAGAGTTTGCACGAGGTGACGGATCTGCTGCGAGCTGTGCTTCCGGAGCCCATTAACAGCTCTCCCAATCTCAGTAGCCTACGATGAACAGCCCCCAAAGATCAGCAAACAGAAAAGCAACAAAACGAACATATCAGATACTCGTCTCGTATGCACTATCACAATACGTACCTTGAGCGCGGAGACGGACATTGCATCAACTGCAGCCTCTGAGCGAATCGAACAGAGTAGCATCCGACTGCAAGTCAGTGCCATTTGGTGTTAGTTCAGATCAATGTTAGGAGCTCGCTCGCTCACTAGAGTTGACAAATGAAAACTCTGGAAATCGAAAGAAGCGAGCAGACAAGAGTCCATACATAGTCTGCTTGCGCTAAGAGGAGCTCCTTGATGCGGTGGACCTCCCGACGGCTGAGACTCCTGGTCGATCTCGTTGGTGAGCGCCTCCAGCTCCTCGGCTTCCTGGTCCTCTTCATGCTGAGGGGGTGTGGGTGATTCCTCCTCGCCGCCACTGCCGCGTCATCCTCGTCGCTCTCGTCGTCATCGTAGTTGTGGCCATTGTTGCTGGCAGCAGCGCGGCGGAGGCGCTCGTCGTCCTCAGAGTCGGGACTCCGAGTCCTCGTCTTGGCGCTCATTTGCGTGGCCCACAAGGGGAAGGGCGCGCGAGGCTGCTGCTGTCGACCTTGCTCTCCTTACTCTCGGGGACGCGGCGCACGCTGCCTTGTCCTCGGCGACGGCGGCGGGCGTGGCGGGCGGCTGCGAGACGGTGCTGCGGCTGCCGTGCATCCGTGGTGGTTGCAGGCGGAGGAGGAGGGCGGCCTGGCGACGAGCGCGTTGAAGAGGCGCTCGGCGATGCGGTCGCGGCGGCGCAGGAACTCCTGCGGCTCGTCGGCGGCCGCCACCAGGATGGCCTTCTCGACCACC